>APFE030153712.1:168546-182450 GCA_000404065.3 Pinus taeda
TGTGTGGAAAACTTGGGAACGACATTGAGGATTCAACAGATTGAGGTGACATGGGGCTAGTGGTAGAAAAAATATCAACTCCAACAGTTCCTATTTCAGCATTTTGCTTTGCTTTCTTGGCATTATGCTGCTCTAACATATCAAGGGCCAAGGCTGCTTGGTATTTGACATTGTCGTCAACTTTGGTACAAAGACCTATATCATGGCCAAGTATTTTTGCAAGGTGGAACTTGAATCTATAAATGCCTCCACTACATTTCGCTTTGCAAAATTTACAAAGGAGCCTGGGGTCTCCGGGAATCTTGTCACAATAAGCCCAAGCAAAGTCCCTCTCTCTCGGCATTGTCGTTGCTTTGAACTTGTGTTTAATTTGTGGCTTTTGTTAAGATTTGGACTTGGAGTCTGGCTTCTATTTAATTTGTAATTTTGTGGCTCCTGTGAAAGACAACAAAAAATCAAATTTAAAATTGATTCAATAATAATAAAATTTAAAATATGCTAGAAATTTAAAAAATTAAATTAAGAACTCAATGAACTCTCTCGTACTCTTATTGTTACAGTTAAACTAAAACAGGACTTTGCTGTCTGCCTCTATTATAAATTTATATCAATTGACTTGAACAGCATAATCAGTGAATCTTCAAAGTTCAATCACCATATGTTTCATCTTCTTTGTATCAGCAAAAATAATTGTAGTTTTGTGACTTCAAAAGTTCAATCTATCAATTTTAATGAGGACCATTCGGAGGTAGCAATGAATACTTGAATTTGAAAGTGCAAACCATTACCATATTAATATATTAAAATCATTATATTATAAAATAATATTATATATTTAACATTTTAACATTTTAGCTCAAAGGGGTTAAAGTAAATTAAATGGTGACAGGGTATTGTCACCGGTTCGAAACTTTTTGAACAAAATTGATGCACCAGATGATATTGAAAGCCTAAAAATCCCTGTGACTGCTCAAACCATAAATTGGACGAATCTTATTAAACAATAAATAAATAAAGAAATTATTAAAAAAAAACATTGATTTAGTTAAATGCTATTTGAGATCGTAGAACTAGAAACTTCAACCCCCTTTCCTATATGTTTTAAACCTAAACTTTATTTAAACTGAAATAAATTGCACATTGTAAAGAATATAATATATCTCAAAAATTCTTTTATCTATATGGTCACTCCTTGAAACGGTCTTTGAATGCAAAAATTAATATTTAGGTAAACCCAATTTGTGCCTCACTAAAACCACTAACAAAATTAACATTCAGGTAAATCCGTTATCTATTGTTTCACGCTTCAGAAAACATTTTGAACACACCGAATTTAAGCGTTTTGAACACACAGAATTAAAATTCAGGTAAATCCAATTTGTCAGTGACAAAAATAACCTGGAATGTAACCTTAAAAATAAAAGCTAATTTCACAAGTTTTCTTACGGCATCATTTCTTGTTCACGACTTTTCTTCAAAGATTCCCAACTTCGGAGTCACGAGTAGTTATCCCCCCTTAGAAGCATTTAGCAGAGTTCATGGGTTAGGCGTAGGATCCATCCTGACTAAAAAAATATCGCTTAAAAAAATATTTATATTTAAAAGTGAAATCGTTGTTACTATTCCTGTATGAATAAAATACTTTGCCTAAACTTTATTTAAACTGAAATAAATTAGTTCAAACTAAAAAAATATCGCTTAAAAAAAATATCTATATTTAAAAGTGAAATCGTTGTTACTATTCCTGTATGAATAAAATACTTTGCGTCAAATATGAAATTACGTCATGATTGCACTCCAGACCCAACCAGCCATTGAAGGGAACAGAAGGTTGCGCCATGTGCATATATTCGCAGAGCGTGTCTATACACTGAGGCTCGCAGATCAGTAAACTCATTTCCATTTCAAAATTTAGAGGTTTTCTATTTTTCACGCAGCGCGAAAGTGGTTTTCTATTTAGAGGTCTCACTTTTTTCAGACAGGTCTCGCTTTTTTCACGCAGTGCTAATCTGGTAATGGCTTCGCAGGGCTGGTACTGGTTATCAAGCTCGGGAGAAGTATAACTCATGGTTGAAATTTGACGTTTTCTCGCAATTTCAGTGAAAAAATTATCGCACTGATTCTGGCTTCTTTAATATCTGGAATCGGACCAATTAACGTAACTGCAATTGGATGACTGTTTGGATAAATTCTATACAGTTAGCTATAACTCATCTGTTACAGTAATGCGAAAATTTCTGTCACATTTGATATCTGGTCACGAAAAATTACAGAATGCGTAGGAGTCACGAAAAATATACAGAATGCGTAGGAGCCACGAAAAATTACCGTAGGTTGGCGTAGAAGTTTAGAACAAATCCCAATATCTCCGTCGACACCCACTTCGGACTCCGCTTCAAAGCGATTCAACGCTGCGGGCTGCGACAGTGGAATGGCTGCGGGCTGCGACAGTCGACGAACTGGAACAGTGGAATGGCTGCGGGCTGCGGCTGCTGCGACAGTCGATGAACTGGAACAGTGGAATGGCTGTGGGCTGCGGCTGTATTAATAATCAAAACAGAAAAGAAACCTAATCCGAATGGCGGGAAAATGGACAGTGGCGGGAGTCCGGTAACTGGCGGGAGTCGGGCAACCGCCGATTAATCGGCGTAAATTCAGAAAATCGGCGTAAGCTCAAAAAATCGCGAGTATGGCGAGTCAAACTCGCATTGACCACGAGTCAAACTCGGTCAACGCGAGTTGACACGTAAAGTTCCAGAACAGCTCGTTTGCTGGCCGATCCGATTCAAACTCGCGATTAATCGCAGGAATCGTTGATTCCTGTTACACTGGTATTTCTCACTTTTGCTAAAGAATTATTAATAATATAAACCTTCATTTGTAGATTGGTTTTCCCCACATTGGGGTTTTTCCAGGGACTATTGTCCAAAATATTGGTGTCAATAATTTTGTGTGTGCATTATTTCTCAGTTCCTGTATTTATTTGTGAAGATTGTAGTAGTGAATAATCATTGTTTGCCGTAATAATTTCCGAAGACAAATAAACTGCATAAGTTAGAAGATTAAATTTCTAGTTACTGCAATTAAGGAAATTTCACATCTAGCCCATGTTGATGTTGGGTGCACCTATGTTTTACCATATGGTTATTGTAAATATTAGGTATGTTCTATGCTTAGAGCAATTTATTTCAATTTTCACAGTTAGCTCCATATCTTTTCCAGATTAGCAATCGCATCAACATTAAAGTAAATTGCAGATAGAACATAAACATAAATTGCAGAAGACAAACCAAGACAAGAGGAGACAAGATGTGGCGCTAGCTAGGGACAAACCCCAATGTGGGGAAACCCTTGATCAATTCTTCTTATATGTTCTTCAATAGTTTAGCAGAGAGAGAGAGTACGTCTACAATAGAAGTCAACACTTTGACTTATCTAGATAAGAGCATAGGTCATCTCTAAGAAGATACATGAGATCAATTGAAGACATGCTGCTTCAACTAATTCTCCAAGGTGACTCCTTCACCTATCATTGTGTTGCATTTCGTCATCATGCTGCACTTCACCGCGCTGCACCATGCTGCATCCATCATCACTATGCTGCATCTCATCACACTTCATTAATCATGACTGTACCCATCACTCTACTGGATTATGTGCCATTGTTGGACCATGTTGCCATCCTAACCTATGTGTTGGCTGCACCTTGCTTGCTTGTTGTCCCTTGGTTGCTTGTTGTCCCTAGCATGCTTGTTGTCCTTAGCATGCTAGTTGTCCCTTGCATGCTAGTTGTAACATTGCGTGATTGGTGTATTTGCTGCTAAGTACCATACAATTGTCCCAATGTTAGTTAGTTGTCCCTTGCATGCTGCTCTCCTTCGGAGACAGATGCTTCGGCTGTTTCGACAATTCTCTAAAGTTTTGGCAGTTCCCGCTGTTCCTGACAATTCCGGTTGTTCCCGGCAGTCCCGACAGTCTCGACATTTTCGGCTTTTCTAGCAGTTCTAGGTTTTTTCGGCTTTTCTGGCAGTTTTGGCTTTTCCGGCATTTCCGTATTTTCCTACAATTCCAGCTTTTCTGGCTTTTTCAACAATTTCTTCTTTTTTGGTAGTGTCGACTTTTTCGGCAATTCTGGCTTTTTTGGCAGTTCCCGCTTTTTCGACTTTTTCGACTTTTCTAGCAGTTCCGGATTTTCCGACTTTTCTAACAGTTTCGGCTTTTCCGGCAGTTCCGACTTTTCTGGCTTTTCTAGCAGTTCCGGTTTTTCCGGCAGTTCCGGCTTTTCCGGCTTTCTACCCTATGGATCAAGGCAACGTTATTCCTTAGAATCTCTCTTCCTCCTAAAACCCAAAGACAAGTAGAGAGAGGAAGAGATCCCAATTGTGTTGAAATGACTTGAAGGCCACCTCTATTTATACTAAAACATTGAGCACATGTGGGGTTTATTTGGTTGCTAGCCGACCTTGATGAATTGTCTTATAACGCAAATAAATTCATAACTCCATGAATACTTATCGGAATCGAATGATCTTTAGATGAATCCTACACCTCTCGATGAGAGGGATCCAAGAAAAATATCAGCTGCCATAAATAAGATGACCCACATGGAGTTTGGCCCTAGTTGTCAATTTTAACACTCCCTCTCAACTAGGGAGAACTCCATCCATTGATCCATATGTCCGACTGTATTATCTTCGCCATCAGTGCCATGCATTGCTCTGCTCTACTCTGATCTGCTGAACCATGAAGAAGAAGAATTGATCGAGAATGTCGCATACCATTCTCTACTGACCCGAAGTCAGTTTCATCTGAAGAGAGTGTGTCACATTACTCTTACTGACCCGAAGTCAGTTTTATTGATCCCAGATCATTATCACAAGAGAGTGTCTCAAACCACTCATACTGATCCCAGATCAATGTCACAAGAGAGTGTCTCAAAGCACTCATGCTGATCCCAGATCAGTTTCATTGATCTCAGATCAATGTCACAAGAGAGTGTCTCAAACCACTCATACTGATCCCAAATCAGTTTCATTGATCCCATATCAATGTCACAAGAGAAACTCAAAACACTCATACTGATCCCAGATTAGTTTCATTGATCCCAGATCAATGGAGGTCATCCTAGCATAGGGAGTACAACGATGTGTCCATCAATAGTACTACTATGGTCCCTATCCTCATTTCCGTGCTCATTGATCAGATGAGAGGTACTTCCCATGAGTCCCAGATTGCATGGGTAGGATGCCTCGACAGGAGAACTAATCATCCTGTCCACAGGAGAATGAATCATTTTGTCAGTGGATGCCACGGAGAACTAATCATCCTGGCCCACAGGAGAACTAATCATCCTGTTCCATAGTCGCCACGGAGAACAAATCATCTTGGCCCATAGGAGAACTAATCAACATGTTCATAGCGCACCACCAAGGGAGGGTGAGTCGCCCTGTGGTCGTATGTTGCTCCAGTAAGTACCCCAAGGCCCCGAGAGCTCCCAGAGCTCAATGCATGCAACATGCAGGACCCTTATAAGAAGGTTTCTCAATGACTCCAAGTCGTTCGGGAAAGTCACAGATTTGACCTTTCCCCGGGGCTTTGACAAAATGTCTGCGACTTGTACAACAGTCTCAATGCGATGGAGCCTCCTCGCTCATCGACTTACCATATCACAGATAAGGCAGTATCTGATGTCTATCCGCTGGAGCAATCATCGAATACGAGATTCCTTAATAATCGAATCCCCCCTCTAGTTGTCACAGAGAATCACAGTGGTATTCATCATGTGTACAAATAGCTCACTTAAGAGCTTCTGCAACCATGCAGCTTCACACAAGATCATACTCGTAGCTATGTATTCGGTCTTGGTAGTGCTTATAGCAACCAACTTTTGCTTCCTGCTCATGCATGATATCGAACCAGAATCCAAAGAGAACCAGCACTGAGAAGTGCTCTAGTGATCCTCCACACTGCCTGCCCAGTCAGCATTCGAATAATCGTGCAGTTTCATATTTCCAGCAGTGTATCTCAATCCATGAGAGATTGTGCCCCGAAGATATCTTAGAAGATTCTTGGCACCAATCCAGTGAGGCTCAACCAAATATGAGCTCACCATGCTAACTGCAAAACATATGTCCGGACGGAAGTTCACCAAGAACATCAATGCGAATGAGTTTATGAAAGTCAGAGGCATTTCCCAATTTTGGGCCAACATCACTACCATATAACTTCTGGAAGTTAAGTTCCTCGAGGTAGTCACAGGCTTGCAGTTTATCATTCTACATTCAGAATCCAACTCCCTCTTACTTTTGCAAATGAGAGGGTCTGCACCTGTCAAAATAGGTTGTCCTCATAAGGTGCCGGTATGAGAGGTCTATCATCCACAACCTTTGGGTAATGGTTTGGATCGTTTTCACTCCTAGTGAATCTCAACTTCATCAGACAGCTATCAATCCTCTCATAGTAGGCCCGGGGTGTTTTGCTTCAAGCTAGAGAGGGCTTTCTTCCACCTGTATACATGAGATTCCCGATCATGAATCTCAAACTCCTCGGGTTCCAAACCTGTGGACCTGCTGCATGAGGGGAATGGTCTCCTTATAATATTTTCCTTCGATACATCTCAGACATGTACCTTCATGCTCTACTTGAATTCAGACATCCCTATCACCATCTGACTCACATCAGGTAGGGCCCCATAGGGAGACCTTCGGTGTTATAAATGTGATATGTGAATTGACATGATCCCTAATGGACCATCCTGCAACTTGATACAAATTTCCAACCCTGAACCCATGAGAAAAAGCATCTTTGAAAATTATATTTTTTAACACGTACCTTTCCATCAATGAATGCCACCCTAAAACCTTTGACTTCCATTTCCGAGATGGACATCAGGTTCTTCTTGCGATCAGGTACATAAAAGAGATTCTGTAAATGAATCGAGTTACCCTTATTCAGTTGAGAGTTAACATTCCCTACACCCTTTCCGGGATAGGTGGCATCGGCACCAAGTATAATCCCATGATTGTTTCCATCTCTCTACCAAATTAGAAAGTGCACCCATCTATTCGATGAAGTGCCTTGAAGCACTACAATCTATAAGCTAGATTCCCAAAGAATCTGAAGGAGAGGGCCAATACAAGATAACGCTTATTTATCTTATTAGAAACAATATTTGATTCTTCATACTTGGGGTTCCTTGCTTTCTATGAAGAGTCGGCCATTTCCTTAATGACCTGCATTACCTGTCATTCCTTTGATCATTGAAGATGTCTCTGGAATGATTGTTATCATCATCAAGTGATGTGTCCCTGCCATTCGGACACTCCTTCGCATAATGGCCGAACTAGTTATCTGCCTTTCCTTCCACCCTGAGATCCGGTCTTCCAATAAGGATCTTTAGGTAGGATATTCGCCGCGCCATTCTGATAATATTCTGCTTCGACTTCACCTTAGTGAATTTGAAGAGGGATGAGGAAATCACTGATCCTTTTGTCCTTTCCCATCTGTCTTCGGTGATTGCTCTTTACTCTTGCTTGGGCATTGGCTTCACCTCAGCTCCTGATACTGTTCATTTAGGTATGTTTATGCTTAAGCAATTTATTTCAATTTTCACAGTTAGCTCCATATCTTTTCTAGTTAGCAATCACATCATCATTAAAGTAAACTGCAGATAGAACATAAACATAAATTGCAGAAGACAAGCCAAGACAAGAGGACACAAGATGTGGCGCTAGCCAATGACAAACCCCAATGTGGGGAAACCCTTGATCAATTCTTCTTATATGTTCTTTAATAGTTCAACACAGAGAGAGAGATAGTATGTTTATAACAAAAGTCAACACTTTGACTTATCTAGATAAGAGCATAGATCATCTCTATGAAGATGATACATGAGATCAGTTGAAGGCATGCTGCTTCAACTAATTCTCCAAGGTGACTCCTTCACCTATCGTTGTGCTGCATTTCGTCATCATGCTGCACCTCACTGTGCTGCACCCATCATCACTATGCTGCATCTCATCGCGCTTCATTAATCATGATTGTACCCATCACTGTACTGTATTATGTGCCATTGCTGCACCATGTTGCCATCCTGACCTATATGTTGGCTGCACCTTGCTTGCTTGTTGTCCCTTGCTTGCTTGTCCCTTGGTTGCTTGTTGTCCCTAGCATGCTTGTTGTCCCTTGCTTGCTTGTTATCCCTAGCAAGCTTGTTGTCCTTAGCATGCTTGTTGTTGCATGCTAGTTGTCCCTTGCATGCTAGTTGTAACATTGCATGCTTGGTGTATTCGCTGCTAAGTACCATACAACTGGCCCAATGTTAGTTAGCTGTCCCTTGCATGTTGCTCTCCTTCGGAGACAGATGCTCTGGCTGTTTCAGCAGTTCCCGGCAATTCCGACAGTTCCAGCTGTTCCCGACAGTTCTGGCAGTTCTGGTTGTTCCTGGCAGTTTCGGTTGTTCCCGGCAGTCCCGATAGTTCTGGCTTTTTGGCAGTTCCGACTTTTCTGGCAGTTCCGACATTTCTGGCTTTTCTGGCTTTTCCGGCGTTTCTAGCAGTTTCGGCTTTTCTGGCAGTTCCAACTTTTTCGACATTTCCGGCTTTTCCGGTAATTCCGACTTTTCCGGCTTTTCCTGCAGTTCTGTCTTTTCCGGCAGTTCCAACTTTTCTGGCAGTTCCGGCTTTTCCGGTTTTCCGATAGTTCCAGCTTTTCTGGCATTTTTGGTAGTTCTGGCAGTTCCAACTTTTCTGGCAGTTCCGGCTTTTTCGGCAGTTTCGACTTTTCCTGCTTTCTGCCCTCTAGATCAGGGCAATGTTATTCCTTAGAATCTCTCCTCCTACTAAAACCCAAAGACAAGTAGAGAGAGGAAGAGATCCCAAGTGTGTTGAAATGACTTGAAGACCACCTCTACTTATAGTATATACTAAAACGTTGAGCACATGTGGGGTTTATTTGGTTGCTGGCCAACCTTGACGAATTGTCTTATAACGCAAATAAATTCATAATTTTGACACCTAATCATCAGGATTGGGTGAATAAATATAATTAATGTAAATAGATAATAAGAAATATGAATAGTCATCGGGAGATGAAGTGAACAGTCTCCCTCACGTATATAATAAAGACCAACCTGAAGGAATAAGATGAATTGAATTTTGTGGAGTTACTACCTGGCCTGACATGGTATCAGAGCCAGCTCCATTTTTGGCATCTCCTTTCAGTCTTGTAACTCCCTTCTGCCATTTTCTTGCAGTCTGTCTAATGCCCCTGTGGAGTCTGTCCACTGCCCCCTCCACAATCGATGCCCATTAAACGCTGCATTATCTGCGCCCTCTGCGCTCTGCGTGCTTTGACTCGTTCGCCTTCGCAACAGAAATAGAAGGAGTTTTGGGCGTTAGAAGAATTTTCTTTTGAAGGGACAAGTCGTGATTCATTGTGATGCTGTTGCTGCTCCATTGATTGTGATGCTGTTGCTGCTCCAACAGTGAAATGAATGTAGGCTCAGTTTCCATTGTAATGCTGCTGTTGAACTTTATTGATTGTGATATACGCTTTGGTGCCTCCATGCAGGAATACACATTGAATGTGTTGTTTATCTTGAACGCTGCTTCGTATATTTATGCTGGTATACACTCACCATATGCTGTCCCATATTTATTTGACACTGCCATCGAATTTAAATATTTAACGCCAACCATATTACATTGAATGGTGGCTTCTCTTTAACGCCAACCATATTACATTGAATGTTGGCTTATCTTTAAGCGCTGCTCCCATATTATGTAAGTCCACCCATATATTTACACTCACCATACATCGGCTTGGTATCAAAGCACTGTCCAGTTGAATGCACTGTACAGTTTTGTTTATTTACAGTCTTGGGTATTGACATTTGTTGTCCAGTTGAATTTGCTGTCCAGTCATATCATAATTATATTTTTTTCTCATTAAGAGTAAAATTTTGCAGCAAAAGTTTTTGTTACAGTATGCATTCAATCATATCCATTGTGGGAATAGTTCTCACTGGCAAAGAGAACTATCCTGAGTGGTCCCGGATGATAAAGCACACCCTCATTTTCAATGAGTTGTGGAAATGAGTGTGTATTGGAGACGGAGACAAACAGTCAGAACAACCTACCTCAGACAAAGAGCTCGCCATTTGGGAAAATAAGAACAACAAAGCCTACGCAATAATTGCAGCATCTGTAAGTGAAGAGGTAAGTCGCCATATCACACCATTTTCAACTGCTTTCGAAGTCTTACAAAAGCTGAAAGAACTCTATGACTCACATTCTGCACTTGAAGTTGTTCAACTCATGATTAAACTCTTTACTCTTGAATTGCAAAATAATGATCCTCTTGCTCTTGCATCCAAAGTAAAGTCTATAATGCATGATATCCAAGCCACTAAAATTGATTTGGATATTCCTCTTATTGCTTTTCTCAAGGCACTTTATCCTACTTACTCCAATTATCTTGAGTCATTGCAAGCAAATGGAAATCTTAAAGACATTACCTTTGACTTTCTTGTGAAAAAATTTGTTGAAAGAGAGAAAGCTTTTGGAAAGAAGACAACCCCTGAATCTTCTGAAGAGGTTGTGTGCCTTGCTCATAAAGAAAAGTATCCCGCTCAAGATTCTTCTAGAGGAAGAGGTGGTCGAAGAGGAAGAGGAAGATATTTCAGAGGCAGGGGGGTCAGACACTCTCAAGGAGAAAAGGCAGATTTGCATTGCATACACTGTAAAAGAAATGGATCACATGATGCCTCTACATGCAAAATACCTTGGGACAAAATTGAGCAACAAAGAAATCAATCCAAAGGTAAAACTAATGACACAGACAATGGTAAAGCACCTGAATTTGCTCATTATGTAGTGGCACAATGTAATATTGGAGTACATGAAGATTTATTTAATGCTTCACTTGCTTCTTGGAAAAATGATTGGTTGCTTGATTCAGGAGCAACTTGCCATATGACTCATAGAAAATATTTTTTTCAAGAATTTACTGACAATGTTGATGGAGCGGTATACTTTGCAAACCAATAAAAAACCAAGCCATCAGGGCTTGGGACAATTAGACTCAAATTGCATGGTCTTCCAGACTTTCTTCTGCATCATGTTCTATATCTCCCACGGCTGAAGAGAATCTTGCTGTCCTTGGTCCACATCCGCCAGCAAGGTCACTCCATTCATATGTTTGATGGCAATCTTGAGGTGAGAAAAGCATCTGACCACTCACTTGTCATGAGGGGAATAGAAGAAGAAAGGTTTCTCAAGCTGCAAGGTACCTCTGCTCGTGCACAAAATTTATCATACAATTCTCATTATGAAGAAGGTACACTTCCATCAATTTTATTATGGCATGCTAGATTTGGACATTTGAACTATGACAGCCTCCACTTGTTGAAGAAAAATGGTGTTGCTAGTTTGCCTACAATTCCTTGGAAACTTAAGCAATGTGATGCTTGCATTCTAGGAAAGCATAGCAAACAGTATTTTCATGATTCACATTCAAGAACACATAGAAAACTTGAACTCATTCATTCAAATTTATGTGGTCCAATGCCTATTCCTTCTGGAAATTGAAATAAATAGATGATGACATTTATTGATGACTACACCAGAATGTGTTGGGTTTATTTATTGAAGAACAAATTTGATGCTTTTCAAACATTCAAGAACTTTCATAAATGGATTGAAAATGATGCACATTCTCATATTGGGTCTATTCGCACTGATAATGGAAAAGAATACACATCAAATGAATTTGAAAACTATCTTCGCCAACATGGGATCAAACATCAAATGATTGTACCTTATAATCCCCAACAGAATGGTGTAGCTAAAAGAATGGATAGGACAATCTTAAATATGGTACACTCCATGCTCTTCTTCGAAAATGTAAAAATAATGTTTTGGGCTGATGCTGTTCTATGTGCTGCATATATAAAGAATAGATGTCCATCTAATAGAAACAAGACTCCATATGAAATGTGGTATGGGCACATTCCTTCGGTAAAGCATCTCAAGGTCATTTGGTTCCGCCTGTTATGCCTTGATACCAAAGGTACATAGAAACAAACTTGGTGCAAGAAGTCGTAAGTGTATCTTCCTGGGGTATTCAAACACCTCCAAAGCATACCGTCTCTATGAAGAAGTCAATAAAAAGTTTGTTGTATCTAGAGATGCAATTTTTCTTGAATCATCCAAAATTGACAATGTTGTTGAGGGGCAACTTGATCACTTGGATACATTCGCAAATGCAAAATCATTTCAAGAATTTGATAATCAGATTCCACATCTTTAAGGGGGGATTCTATACTAGATCAACATGTGGAATCTTCTTCTGAAGAACTCTCTCCCCCACATGAAACTCCAACAATGGATGATGCTTTAAGTGATGTGATTGATAGAATTGGGAGACTCAATCTTGACTCAGTCCTAACTCAGTCAACGGAGCAGCCTGGACCATCTGAGAAAGGTCCCCCAAAGTGGCTGATAAAGACACTTGAAAGTGTTCATCCCGATGAAGTTGGAAAGACAGGAACTAGAAATTCAAACCGGCAAAATGGAGGTGATGTAGATGACTCTAATTCACCTGTTGATATGGATGTTTCTTATGATTGTGAATTGAACTTGTCTACAGATTTTGAACCAACTTCCTCAAAGAAGCTGCTTCTTCATGATGAATGGAAAGAAGCGATGCAAAAGGAGTATGATGCCCTCATAAAGAATGGCACTTGGAAGTTGGTTGATCCTCCATTAGGAACCAAACCAATTGGCTGCAAGTGGGTCTACAAGAACAAGTATAAAGCTGATGGCTCACTTCACAAGCACAAAGCCAGGCTTGTGGCAAAAGGTTTTGCACAGAAAGAAGGGGTCGATTATGAGGAGACTTTTGCCCCCACAGCAAAATGGGCTACCATCTAGACACTTTTTGCCCTAGCAGCTCAAAACGGTTGGAAAGTTCATCAAATGGATGTAAAAACTGCTTTCTTGAATGGAGATCTAAAAGAGAATGTTTTTATGTCCCAGCGTGAAGGATTTGCAGTGAAAGGCCATGAACATAAAGTATGCAAACTTGTGAAATCCTTGTATGGCTTAAAACAAGCACTTCAAGCTTGGTATGAAAAACTAACTGAGCATCCTATGAAACTCAATTTCAAACATTATGATCTTGATGATGCAACTTTATTTGTCAAGAAAGTTGGAAAAACAGTTGTATATCTTGTGGTATATGTAGATGATCTTTTGATGACAGGGAACAATGAAAGCTACATTGCACCATAAAGAAGGAATTGGGGAAAAGTTTTGAAATGACTGATTTGGGCTATGTTCATTACTATCTTGGTATTGAAGTAATTCAACATCCAAAGTCCATATTTCTTTCTCAAAAGAAGTACATTGGAGATTTGTTAAGCAGGGTTGGCATGACAGAATGCAATCCTCTTACTACTCCAATGGAACAAAACTTAAAACTCACATCTATTGAAGGAAAAGAATTTGAGGATGCAACAAAGTATAAACAACTTGTAGGAAGTCTCAACTACCTAACTACTACCAGACCAGACATGTCGTTTGCTGTTGGAATCCTCTCTAGGTTTATGCAAATGCTTTGTGAAGGACATTGGTCTGCTGCAAAAAGAGTTCTAAGGTACTTGAAGGGAACTCAAGACTTTGGAATCAAGTATACACAAGTGGACGACTTCAGTTTGATCGGATACTCTGATTCAGACTTTGATGGAGATAAAGAAACTGGGGTATCTACTTCAAGATATGCTATGAGTCTTGGATCAAGAGTTGTCTCCTGGAGATCACGCAAACAATCAGTTCCAGCAGATTCCACAACAGAAGCAGAATACATGGCAGCAGCTGAGGCAACAAAAGAAATTGTGTGGCTCA
>APFE030153712.1:189639-219633 GCA_000404065.3 Pinus taeda
AAATTTCCCATTCTTGTCATTGATGAATTATTGTATGAATTACATGGAGCAATTTACTTCACCGAGTTGGATCTTCGTTTAGGATATCATCAAATCAGATTGAAGACTAAAGACATTCCAAAAACAACATTTAGAACTCATGAGGTTCATTATGAATTTTTGGTCATGCCTTTTCGCCTTACCAATGCACCTTCTACATTTCAAGGTTTGATGAATTCCATTTTTAAACCCTTCATTAGAAAATTTGTGTTGGTATTTTTTGATGATATACTAATCCAAAAAAAGTCTTAGAAGGATCATGTTCAACATGTTGACAGGGTGCTCAAACTATTGGAGGAGAAACAATTATATGCAAAAAGCTCCAAATGTTTCTTTGGAGTACAAGAGGTGGAATATTTGGGCACTCAGTTAGCTCATAACTCATCATATCATCCTCAATTTAATGGGAAAACTGAGATAGTGAACAAATGTTTGGAAGGATATCTTCGTTGCTTTGTTTCTAATAAATAGACACTATGGGTTAAGTGATTGCCTCTAGCTTAATGGAGGTATAACGCTTCCTTCCATACTGCAACAAAAATGACCCCATTTATGACACTTTATGGATATCATCCACCATCAATCACATCATCTTTAAAAGAAAATTCTAATGTTCAAGCAGTGGAAGATCACATCAAGCATCAACAACAAGCTCTCAAACTCTTAAAGGATAACCTCACTTCGGCGCAAAATAGAATGAAACAACAGGCAGATCAACATCGTAGCGAAGGAAGTTTTGATGTAGGTGGCTGGGTTTTTCTATGACTACAGCCATACAAAAAAATGTCCCTCAAGCAAGCTAAGAAGGATAATAAATTATCACGAAATTATTATGGTCTATACAAGGTGTTACAAAAGATTGGTACTATGGCATACAAATTGGAGTTTTCTTCATTTTCCCGAGTGCACCCAGTTTTCCATGTTTCATGCTTAAAGAAGCTTATAGGTGAGAAGATCCCAGTGCAAACAATATTGCCAGAACTTGAAAAGGAAGAAAAAATCATATTGGAACCAGAAGCAATCACAAAAACAAGAAATCGACAGCTACAAAATCAATCAATTTTAGAGTATCTCATCAAGTGAAAGAACTTACTCATTGAAGATTCCACATGGGAGGATGATAATTTTATACAGAAGCATCAAGAATTACTCAAGTGTTGAGGACAACACTCTTTGAAGGACAGGGGCATGTTAGTTCCCTATCCTACTAGTGTAACCCCTTATTGTTATTAGTTCAACCCCTTTATTGTATTATTGTGCCCATATAGTCCCCATGTTGTTATTATTATGCCCCATAGAATCCCACTATTGTTATTGTTGTGCACCTATAATATTATTGTTATGTAGGCTCTGATTATATTGGGACCCCTTAGACTCATATATATATATATAAATGAGGTCTTGTCATTTGTATCATCCAAGAATTGTTCATTTATGTAATGTAAAGGATGTTTCCCCTCGAAGAGGCTGATTTTGAAGTCGTTGATCTATATTTTCTATCTTTTTGTGAGCTAGTTTCATAATAGAAATAGATGGTAAGGGTTTTTCCCTTAGTTGGAAAATGAGTAGCCTAGCAGATAGGGCATGGTTGCTAAGTCAAAATAAGGCATAATGTTGGAAACAAATACTACCTTTTTTCTCTCCTCTTAGTCGAGCTAGGCTAAATGAATATTTCCTTCTTAGTTGATGCCAAAAGTCAGGAGCCCCAATTCATAGGACAGCTCAGATGGAGGTCTTCTAGGGTGTTGGGGTTATCATTTGATTATGTAGAGGAATGGGAGCAATTTGTCGGTATACTCATTGAAAATCATGTGTTTCTTAGAGCTAATATTTATACACTATCTATTAGACAAAAATATCCTCACACATGTGCATTCACAACAAATATGGGGTATAAACATTGGTTTGAAGACTCTTACCTTGAGTGCAAGATCTGGTGGTGGAAGGTGTCATGGGGCATTAATGCAACTTTGAAATCCAAGCTCTCAACTTGGTTGGACCTTAGAAATAAATTGCTCACTTAGGATAAGCTCATCAAGCACGATTAGGCTGGGACAAATCGATGCCCCTGTGTAAAATACAGGAAGAATCACACCCACAACTTTTCTTGAGATGTAGCTATGTGGCACAAATTTTTGAGATCTTGTGGAGAGATTTCAAGTGAAAAAATTCAGTGGATTGGGGTGTCCCTTTGTGATTCATTTAGAGCTTTGTGGTTGGAAAAACAAGTTGCTTCTTTTAAAGGTATTCAATGTCTTTTAATTACTTATGCATGGCGATATCAAAACCTTAGTGTATTCTAGGATAAATGGATTCCTCCAGAGGTCTATGTAGTGAAGGTAACAACCTTGGCACATGAATTCAATTTAGAGCCCAAACAAATCAAGCCAAGGCATCCAATCTTTCTTGAATTAGATTTTGACACTCGGGGATATTTTGATGGGGCAAGCCAAGGCCATCCTCCTCATTTTGGGGTGGAGGTGGTATTTGACATGTCCCAAGCAGGGGGGTCTAGTAATAAGGCAAAGTTTGCATCTGTGGTTTATATTGTAAATAACTAAGAAAAAAGGAATATCTTGGCTCTAGTTGATGGGAGGCTAAAAAATAATCATTGATTGGGATAATCGCAAGTTTGAGGTAAACATTTTAGGCCTTGAATCACTTCTTTATGATATTCAAGCTAATGTGGACTCCTTCTAGCATATCACTTTTTGTCAGATTCTCTGCGAACTCAATATGGAAGTAGATGGATTGTCCAAAGAAGAACTTTTCCTTCTTGTTGGTTCTATTCGGATTTATGAATTCTCTGATGATGAGGAGACTGAGTCATGGAGACCAATCTCTCCTTCTAAGTTCTTTCTCTTCTCCTTGTTTGTTTTCTTTTTGTTATCTGTTGAGACATAGAATGTGGATACAGGGGACTCTTTCCCTTGAGTTTTTGATGGCATAAGATGGATGGGTTATAGTCATATGAAGGGTTGTATGTTTCTTTTGAAAAAAATGTTGTGGTATCGAAATACAAGTCAGAAGAGTTTGATCATGTATATATTTTTTCTCATAAATATATACATCTTTTTCCTTTGAAAAAAATATTTATAACTTGTTTCAAGATTTACTAGAACAATTTTAATCACAAAAAATCTTTGGCTTAAATTGTGCTTGGAAATTTAATTTCTTAAATTGACATTAAATTATCAATTTGAAAGTTTTTAAGCTATGAGATACTCACACTATATGTGCATGCAACTAAACTACTCCTTTTAAGTTCAGAAGTAAATCAACTTAACATGTCATTTTTAGGAGTCATGATTAAACATTGAAGCTAATGTCATTTAGTTCACTCAATAGTTCAACCAAATCCTATACCTCTATTAAGCATTTAAACTATAAAAATATGAAATCATAAATCAAATACAGAGATCTTAAAATTGTTGTTAAGGTCCTGCAGCTTTCGATTTGTCAATATTCCTATGGTCACAACTTATTAATATTTCTGGCGACACACCACACATGGTCGATAACACATAGACAAAAATTAAAGTGCATAAAGTAATAAAACATAAATAAATTATTGGCTTAAAATGCATTGGAACATTAATCTATGAAATGGTAGAGCAATCAAATCTACAAGTTAAAGAAATGACAAGACTAATTCTATGACACAAAACTAAACTACTTAAATAACAATACAATACATTCCCAAGCTAGGGGACCCACCTATTTGATAATGCATTGTCGAGAAAACTACAGTGCTTAATTCACAATCAGAATACCATTTAAAATAACAACATTATATATATTCATAAAAATTTGGCAAAATACAAGAATACAGTGTTAATGACCCATTAACAGGAAATATCAATAGGTTTGTTTTACATGATTACATCATTCTCCTTTTTCAAATATAATATTCACCTCCTACGTCCCCTACCACATACCTTCCTACTCCCCCTAATATTCTTACAACATTGTTTGTAAAGTTTACATGCAATATATGGTAGATCTCCACCTCACATAAATACTTGACCCTAACTTTATGGATCCCTTACTTCTCATACTTGGAAATAGAAAATACGTTGTCTTGGTGAGTAATATAATTCCCCAAGGAAAAAACCATTACAAGAGTAGTTTAGGGACTCTTGTCATAAATAGATTTCATGAGATCTTGTTCTTGTGCTTAAAACACTATATGATGTCAACTGTTGACAGAGCCTTTGACCATGATCCTCCAGTCTCCTTGAGAGTTTTTAAGAGTAGCTACACAACAACAAACCATATCGAGGTTATCCTCATCAAAATCCATGTGCCATATTTCATTCTAGAAAGAAGAAAATAGGTCAACCATGGAAGCAGTACCGAAATTCTAGAAAATTAATTACTACATGAATTTTAATATCAGTTAAATTTTCAATAGCAGTCAAGTTATTATCAGAAACGAGCTACCACAAATTTTCCCATTCACACGTTATAATATAAAATAAATTCTAATCTAAATATTAGAATATAGGTTAAATTAATAATTTATTACCTAGTAACATTTCTCAAAGTGATTGCAGACCTAGCAGTACCTTTGAACAATTTTGGACCACTCGCCAACATTGAGAAAATTATTCTAACGTTTGTAAAGAAATGAACCAAGAATCTACCAATATGAATAGAAGACAATAAGAATATAATAGCTTGATAAATTTATCAGACTTAGTCCAATAATCTTGTTCTCATTAGGAATGCCTCTTCTAAGTAGCACATTAGCAGCTTGCAGCTTTTTAATTGGTAAATATCAGTATTATAATGTTGTTTGCAATTTCTGTTCAAAATAGCAGCATTATAATGGCTTTTGCAGTTCCTGTGAGTGGGTTAGTTAATCATAGTAAATTGATGGAAGTTTATAAAAATTGCTTGAAGATTTCAATTCTTGCACCCATCATCTATTGGAATCCTTGAAAAACAACATTGTAAGAGTTGGACATCACATCAATAAATAAAAAATCAAGTACTTTCTGTTAATTCATTTGAAAAAAAAACATGAGAAATGACATGACATCCATTGTGATGGGAAATATGAAGTGAGAACTGTGCTACATAACCTTAAGCCTTCGTTCGAGAATTCTAGATTGGTTACAATGCATTTAATCACTGTAAATATCACACCAAATTTGTGTCTCGTATCAAATAATTCAGAACTTATGACTAAAATAACACACCTATTATGTATTGCATTTAATATGTCATATTATATTGATAAAATGACCATATGTATACTTGTGCTAAAAACAAAAACCATACAAATTTAAAGAAAAAATTCAGGGGACAACAAGGGTGAAATAAAATAATTGTAATGTTAACCCAATGGACGCCCAATCTAGCTGGACCAACAATTCCTCCAAGGAAAAGAAGAATCAAAATTAACAAAAACGCCCCAGGTTTATATTAAAAATTGATTAGCTAAGTAGAAATTGATTTCCAAACCGTTCTGGTTTATAGTTGACAAAGAATAGTAGCAGCAATAAAACTATTGTGGGCATGAACTTGCACCCGAAAAGCATCCATATATGTGACAATAAACACTCCTAGCATCTGCAACAAGAAATTTGTCATTTATACGAAGCCCAAAAATAGAGATGCACAAAACAGTTTGTTTGCAAGTATGAAAAAGAAAATTAGGGGGATAAAATAAGTAACCTATTTACCCACTTGAGGACAGTTGGTTACAAAGAATGAAAAACCTTTTATTGGATTCCCATATATTGCTACCTTCTCAATTGGGGCAAGCATGTTTGATAACAACATTGTTGTATTGGATGGAGTGTTGTATAAATATATATCCATTTCTTGTATGAAGCCAAGGGTTAACAATCAACGACATTCAAGCAATTGCATTTTTTATAAACGATCCATTGAGTGTACCGTTACCTTTTCAACATTGCTAATCCATGTCTTTTCAACATTGTGAAGGTACATAATCTGTAATCCAACCATTACTGTCAAGGTTACCATATATAATGTTGTGAGCTTTGAGTTCTTTGATTGTGGTCACACGAATAGGAACAAGACAAAAGCTATTGAAACAATGCTAAACAAAATCACAAGAGTCAAATCCCAATCTACCTAATCATGCAAGTCAGCTTAACAAGTGGGAAAGAAACCATATTTAAATTTAATGTGTTATTTTTTTGGTTTGAAACTGAAAACATATTCAACTGGTTTTCTATAACATCTGTTAGAGCATGTATAAGATGAAATTTTGGAACGAATTAATGGAGATGAGTAATTCAACTATTTGAAAGTCTACAATGTTCAATGAAACACATCTATATACATTTGTAGGAGGGTTGAACATGGTTCCATATTGCATGAATAATATTGAATAGGTAAAGCTTGTAAAATTGATTAGGATTGAACATGGCTGCATGTTGCATTAATAATGAAATAGCAAGAAAACAGGGGGAAGGTCATCATTAGAAGCAAAACATGGGGAAATTCGGTTTGCATAGTCCTTTCATGGTTATATCACAAAAGCTAAAACTAGTTGTGATACGTCAGAAACATAGTCATGGTGTTATGAAAGGCTGCAAAATTAAGTACTCATACTTATTTTGGCAGCATATCCATGCAACTATTTTTTTTCAAGAAAGAGAAAACATGTGCATAGAAACCTCTTAATTACCATTTAAAGTGAAATGTAGAGTAGAAGAGGTTCATTGGAAATGCATTCAAATTGATGGGTGGACAAGAAAATTGTTGGGTGGTACGCTTTGTTCCATATTAATTTCAAGAATTTAATTGTTGGATATCGTTTCCATATAAATTTCCAGACTATAATTGTTGGCTATCCTGAAAAATCAAACACACATATTCTATTTAAGAATGGAAAATTGTGTTGGTAAATAGACAAGGAAATAGGGAAAGCAAGGGAGTATAAATTCCCATGCAAGTATGGGACTATTTTATAAGAGTTACTGTAGAGTGAGTAAAATTTGACAAAAAAACATGTATTGTTTGCTATAACAGTAGAAGTATGTAGCGAGGTGAGGAAAAAGGATTGAAGTCCTTCAACCAAAGTGCAAGTTGATTTTGATTGTTTTTCTTGTAGGGAAATTTCCTAGCCGTAAATACAAGGCGATGTGTGGTATCTACAACACCATTCAATATTTAGATTTGGGACGCGATCGAGATAATATACTTGAAGTTGCCTGTTTTCATCCCTTTCATGTACATGGATGTGAACATGCATGAAATGTTTAATCCTTTTAAGTAGTTGGAGAGTTGGGTGCATCTGGTGCAGTGGCACAATATGAGAACATAGGAACTAGGTCTGTATATCCAAAAGAGAAGCCTCTTGTTCATGTATCTGATGGAAAAATGTGTAGAGCTAAGAAAGATATTGTGGATCCATCTGTTTCTGCAAACAATGAGAAATCCTATAAATGAACATGTATAAATTCATTAATTGAAGTGGCAAGCATAGAAGAAAAAAATATGACTAACCTTTTGAAATTTAAAGTATAGTAGAAATAGAATAGATTTAAAAAACATAGAGATCTGAAGGTGTTAACATGAGAGAATATATGAAACATTTGCAAGTGGAATGCAAAGGAAGGAAAGTAATCAAGAAGAGAAGGTTTTCAAGTAGGTTGATTCACAGATTTGGAGGTAAGGTATGCTTCTTCTTTTTTCCTGCGAAGTACATATGGATTTTCTTGCATGTGTGCATAGCACGTGAAGGAGAAAGCTAGAGAGATGCAAAGATCATTCAACAATATAACTCTATATATGGCTATGAATGTAACGCCTTGATGATCAATGTTGCCAATGTTGATTGTTTCATTTTGTAGTGTCATGCCTTGTGATTTATGGATTGTTAGGGCCCATGCCATGCAGAGTATTTGTCTTCGAGAACCACTTATTACGGGGGAGATGGGCACATATTTCGAATTTGAGCCATCCCATGCTAGACCTTTGTAGTTCATGAAATCAACCACAACAAATGAGGGGAATTCTGGAGGGCGAGAACTAGTTGTATAATGAATAGCGGCAACTTTCTCAAGAAACAATTCATGAGGCTTGCTTAAACCCACAAGTTGCTTGTTAGAATGAAATGTTTACCAATGCATAGAAGCACTTGTGTAGCAAGCTATTCATCTTCTTGGTTGGAGTAGAGAATTTTTTTCCTTGCTCGGCACAACAACGTACAATAGGCAAGTTCAAGTTCTTGAGCATGGTTTTATTGTGTAGCGCAACAAATTCATTAATTGCATAATGGTGCATACAATTGGTGAATGTTTCTAGCTCGTCTTCTGGAAGATTCGATTTTGAGCGTGTCATTAGAAGGTTCCAATCATCTAATGTAGGGGTTGCATTGTGAAGGTTAGAAGGGAGTTTCCAAAATGAACCCTGCATAGGACTTGTACCTTGTTGGCGGAAAATTTTGGAAAGCGTGACAACAGTAACGAAGCTCCACCAAAGAGAATCTCCATGGGGCATGCCTACATACATTGGTGTATCTTTAACAGGTGGCAATTGGCCGAGGTCCCCCACAAGGATTATAGATCGACCACCAAATGGAGTGTTTCTATTGGATGGGAAGGCCTCTCGTAAACGTTCATCAATGAAAATGTATTTGAAATGACTAAGTTGTTCTTGATGGTTTAGTAGGAATTGACCTTACAAAGGGTGAATAGAGGAGACAGGGATGCGAAGGCTGGAGTGTATGGTTAGAGAATTGATGTGGAATGTCACAACACTGGTTGGAGCAAGCAAGAGCAGTGGGTTTTTTCCATTGACAGAGTTGATTAGGAAGACATTTTTGAGGAAATCAATTAGGAAATATTGTCGGTGCCAGCAATGCCTTGGATGAGCATCCTTAAATGTGTGGTGGAACCACCGTTGGAGAAGCAGGAGAAAACGATATTGAATGCCATGAGCTGGCTTGGGGACAAGGAGGAAAGGGAATGTGGAATTGGAGATGGAATTTGGTGGAGTGTTTTAGAAGAGTGGTTGAATTCTATGAAGCTAATGGTCATTTCTTGCAAGTGCGGAGGGATAAGAGAGTGGTCCCAATTATGGGTTACATAAAAGTCATGATGGCCAAGCATGTCAAGCTCATCAAGGAGGATTTTGTTACCTGGGTGGAGTTGAGAGAGGAATTGCCATTCTTCCATGTCTATGGTGGGGGTGAGGGTGCATTGCATCATGGGAGGGATTGTCAGAGTTAGATAGGGATAGTTCTAAAGGATCTCGGTGAGCATGCCATGCTTGATATGTGTTGGCAATTTTCTCCCAATGAGAAACAATTACCTCATCGGTTTTTCCAATGTCATCAGGAAATCTATGAAAAGGGCAGTAAAAGAGTATTTCACTCCAGCAAAACTCTACTTAGGATGTTGAATCTTTATTTGGGATTACAATGTACTAAGGAATGACGTACACAACCATGGGAGGGAAAATGCGCTTCCACGACGATTTTTTTTCGGGAGGAGAATAACTAGTCTCATGCGACTTCAATAGCGGAAATGACACTAGTGAATGAGGCCTTTGCATGTATGAAGTGATGAAGGGTGTTGTTGGAAGATGGGCATCCAAATTGTTTGAACACATCGGTAACAAAAAAAAAAAAAAAAAAAAATTAGCATTGAGGGAGACAAAAGAATAGTTGGGGTTAGCGTGAGTTTTGGGAGTAGATGAAATGTTTCTTGTGCACCAATGTCCCTATCAGAAACAAGTTCGTTCATGAGTTTGCAGATGACAGAAACGATAGGCGCATCAAGGGGGGGACTTTGTGAAAGTCGTGTGAGCATTTGGTGGTCACGTTTGGATTTTTCCTCTGCTTTCACCGCATGCGTTACAATGTAGTTCAATAGAACATGGCACCACAAAACTGGTTGGAAATCAATGTTGACCCTACAAATTGCAAGCATTTGAGAGTTGTGCACATTTATCTTGTTGTCATTTCTAGCAAGAGTGTATGTTTTCCACCCGGAAACATCAATTTGTAGAGAATAATTTTCACACAATTCCCAAGGGGCTCCATAGCGGCAAAAAATAGAGTTATTTTTTTGCGAAGACATGTAGAGGAATGACAATTTGTGTGCCTTTGGACGTAATTCACAAGTTCCTCGTAGTCTTGGAGTTTATTTGATGAAAAGATATCATTTTTCACAAGGAGGCAAGGATTGCGTATAAATGAGCAATGTATTCCAAGAGTCTTGTTTTGGAGAGGTCGAGGGTTCCAAGCGGTGATGTAGGTATCGAAAAATGTTTTGGCCGCATGAACATCTGCAACGTTAGCCCAGTCAAGGGAATCCATATTAGGTGTATCTTTGAACAATAGAAGCCCATGTACATGTACAGAGCCTCTATGCTGCCATTCATACCTTAGTAATAAAGACGAAAAAAAAAGTAAGAGGGATGCATGAAAAGGAAAAGTAAAAAAAAGGTAAAGTAAAGGGTAAGCAATGGTAGAGCCATACCTGCACCAGAAATCCTTTACAAGGAATCCTTTTAGTAGAACCTCTTCTAAGAATATTGTGAATCTGCAATGGATGCATTGAGATGCACGATGTGGGTTTGCAACAATGTTTTAGATTCTCCATCGAGATTGATCTTGTGCATTAGATGGAGAATTAGAAGGCATGGCCATATGCAAGTCATTCCATTTAGTATCAACTGCACTTAGTGTGAAGAAGAAGGTAGGGTTACTGTGTTGAATGATCATGTCACTTAGCTCCCCTCTAGCCCTGGTCCAAAAATAACATCTCCCGTGAAGGGATGAGGCAAAGAACATAATCTAGTCTGGAATTATTGAAGGTGGAAGCTGCTAAAGGTGGAGGCAAAGCTCTACTACGATAGCTGGTAAGGTATTTGCAAGGTCCCTTTCAATGAAGACAGAAGAAATTGTGTGGCTTTGACGTTGCATGATAAGGTTGTATAGGTAATAGTGAAACTTAGGATGTTGGCCAAAGTGATTGTCATGGAAGCACATTAGATGCAAAGCATATTCTTTTCATATCAACTTTTTCAATTCTTGGTTAGTTAATCATGGCAGTTTCGGTGGGGAAGAGGGTGAGGAAGGTCATGGAAAAGAGGCCCTATGTGTTGTATTTGTTGACTGGAGAAAGGTTAATGATGGGCCATTGAAATGAAAGGGTAGGTGTGGAATTGGAGGATTCTATGTAGGCAAGTATCTCATCAATTTCTGTATGAGAATTTGGTAGAGTTGCAACAAGGGAGGATGGTTGAAGGTCAGACAGGTTTGGGTGGAGAAGTTCATGGTCAAGATTTTTAGAGAAGGCTTCTTGTGGTTCAAGGGAGTTGGGGGAGAGACGATGTAACATACCAGAAACTTCTGAAGGGGATTTAGGCAAAGAGGAAAGTGAAAGCGGGTTAAGTTGTACATATTTATAGTATGGGTCAGTTGCGAACTTGAACTTCAAAGTTCCGAGAATAAATGATCTGCTGACAAATAATTCGTAGAATATGTGGTCATTGTTGGTTTTATTTATAACAAGGTTGTCTATTTCTGAGATCATTCGAGGAAGGGAGGTGACAATGTTAGTTATATCTTGAGGGAAGCTAATAGTATAGCCAGAATATTTGAATTTCCCTCCAAATGCATGTGTTACTTGAAGAACGGGGTTGACACGTGTAATGAACATCTCTTCAACTTGAGTTAAGCAAGCAAGGAGATGGGGTTGTTTTTTTGGGTCCATGTTGTTTGAGGAGGAGAAGTGATGGATAGTTCACTTAGAGGCACAATGGCAACAAACAATGTTGGAATTTTTTTTTCATGGATGGGTAAGCTTCACAATAAGTGGAGCATACTTATATCAGGCTAAGTGCATCAATTCTTTCACGAAAGAGACGATGTGCATGATGGAGATGGTTGTTGGGTATTTATTGAGGAGTTGAAGAGGAAGCCACATGGGGGGGTGATTGCTCATGGAAAGTGGGCGGTGACAAAAGGGCATCGGTTGGAATTGAAGAGGGGGCCATATGGGGGGATGAATGCACATGGAAAGTGGGAGGTGATGAAAGGGAATCAGTTGGAATTGGTTGGGAAGCAAGTGGACATGGAAGGGAAATTAGAAGACTTTGGGTGGATGCTAGGGGAGGGAGATGAACCAGGGAAGGAAGAGGAGTTCAGTTTGGGTTGGTTTGAGAGGTAAGGTTGGATTGACAATTGTTGTAGGGAAGACGATAACACGCATTTATTTTATCCTTGTTAAGTTCGTAGTGGTATCGTCGTTGTTCCTTCTGTGCACTATTCGCTGGGGTGGGTTGCATAGTTATTTAAAACAATAAAAGTTGTCTCAAAATCTGAGGTGTAAGTGAAATGAGAGCAAAGGCAATTAAAGCATGCATGAAAAGTTCTTTTTTGTTTTTTTCTTCTTGCTTGTTTAAAGTTGTGCTTGTTTTTTTTTCTTTCTTTCTTTTTTTGTTGTGTTTTGCTTTGCATTACAAGGTATAGTAGCATATATATGGTGCAAGTGTTACTTTTAGGAAAGCATATGGTTTCTGTAACACAATGAATGCAAATAGCAGGTGCAGTACGAAGACGAGAGTGATTGATATTTGTTTTGTTTGGTTTTGGACTTGTTCAAAGTAAAGTAATCCATCGTTGTTGCACAAAAAATTGTTACCTTGACATTCTGCAATCTGTGTGAGTCCATTACCACTCATACTTTCCTCCTTTGCAAGTCTTAAGCCTCAGTTCCTCATATCAAGCCTTGAAAATAAGAGAAAGCCCTCAAAAGTCTCTAAAACTCTAGTTCTGAACTTTCTCTTAGCATTATTTGTGGTCCCGCACCTAAAGGTCATGTCCCCTGCACACTTGACCGCTTTGTCTCTGTGTTATGGGTGCGGACCCTTGTAAAAGTTAAAAAGGCACAAGTATATTCTTAAAAACTCACTTTGAGTCATTTCTAGAAGCTTCTGGAAGGAATCTTGAGGCGGGAATTTCGCTCCCTTAAGGTTCATGGATCACATACCTTAAGGAGCTAACCCCTTGACGTGAGAAGCTTATCCCTTTGAAGGAGGACTCTATCCCTTCATAGGTGGACCTGTAACCTCCTTCCTCTACACTATAAAATGAAGCATTGGGCTAGTTACTTGGGAGGTTGAAAAGCTGAATATTGTTGAGGTGAAATGCTACTGGAACTTAGTCTTCTTAGTTGAGTTTTTATGAGGAGAGATTGCATACCTCTAAGATCTCATTTGGAGAAGTGCAAGGCTTTTCAAAGTAAAGGAAATTCCTGTTTTGGACCCCATGAAGAGCTTGTTCAACATCAAGGCTGAAAAGGTTGTAAGGTTCTTCTACTTCAAAGTTAATACAAATAAGTTTGTTTTTATCAATAAACTGTTGATGTATGGTTTATTTTATGGATTCCTTGATCACGATAATAGACATGATTTATGATATGAGCTATGTAGGTGCTATTTGATGTTTGCTTGGTTGTGATTGTAGGTTCTCAAAAGGAAACTCTTTTGAACGGTTGAAGAATGGCTGCTACAAACTAGCATTGGACTTACGGTAGGGTCTTAACACCTCTATAGTTTTTATTTATGAATCACAGATGTTTAGAGAAAGATATATTTGTTTGTCTGCTTGTTGCTAGACTATCTTCTAAAACTAGGGAGATCGGTCTTGTCCGCAAGATCGATTTTTCTCGCTAACAAGGAGAAGGCTTATGAGAAGTATATTTTTCCTGTGAGCATTAGTGAGGATTGTACTGAGCGCTGGCTAGATGTGAGAGCTAAGGCTTTGTGTAATTCTGAGATATTTCCAACTTGTATGATAATACATATAGAGGGGTTTTTAGCTGAGGCTTTCCCCTTAGTATTCTTCTGTGTTTCATATGCATTGATTCTTCTTCTGGTTATATTTGTTCAACTTGATCTTGCTCAAATCTTTTAAGCTTCTGCAAATTGATTGTAGAATTAGGTTAAAGTATTTTGGTTTGGTTATATTGCATTATCAGGTTAATTTACAGTCAAAATTTCTACACTCCAAGCCAAATGAATAACATATAGGCACAATATTAGCATAAGGATGCAAATAGGCATAGACCAACCATTTGGGAGTGGGAGAGAATGAATATATAGGTTGTGAAAGGGAGTTAGGACCTCTTCAAAGATAGGATTAGGACCTCATCTCAAGGAGGTAGCTCATAGGGATAAGACCAAGAGGCCAAGTTGGGAGAATTCGACCTCATCTATGCCAAACAACCTCTAGCTAACTACTTTGGAAGCTTCTAGATCATGAAGCTTCTCATCCTCTTTGGGAAAATTTTCTTTTTAGGGATCATCGTGGGTACACAAGTGAACAGAGTGATGCCATTGCAGGTCAAGCATGATGAAACATGCGACCATTGTGGTTTTTAACTTCATAAGAGAAATGCGTCTCAAAATTAGGGTTTTAGAGCTATTTCTTTACGGGAAATCTCAAGGAATTTTCCAATCAATGTTTTAGGGAGGACATGAGATGCATATCTGAATGAGTACACTACATGATGGTCATGTTTTGTGCACTTTGGGGTATGTCACAGGGAAGTGCAGGAGGTGTGACAAAATAATATGTAATAATGATCTTCTTCCCTTTGTCATTCCCCTTGTCGGATTCTAACTCAGAGTCAGAACATGCATCAGACTCAGAAGCCTTCAGCTTAGCCACAAGTGATTGTTTGGTCCAACACTCACTTGTGTTGTGAGTGGAGCTCTTATGGAGCTCACACTACTTTCCCATGCCCTTCTTTGTCTTCGTGGTGTTTTTATTTCCTAGTGGCTTCGGTGGGTTATCCTAGGTCACCCCACCTTAGCTTTTTCCTTTGCTCTGTGGTTTGGGTGGCCTTTCCCTTGCTTTAGATTCACATATCCAAAGTCTCATTTTTTCTATTTAAGTTCTGCTCGATCTTGATAGCGTATCAGTACACTGTGCTGAGTGAGGAGATGTCCAGGAACCCCATCTCATCCTAGATGTACCTGTGTAGGCAGTCATGCTACTTGAGTACAAAATGTTTCTCAGAATCCTTGATACCTAAATTCATGTGAAGGGTATGAAAAACATTGGTAAACTTCAACACGTCTTGGTCTCTTCCCTATCACAGTGTGGTCCACTCTATGTATTTATCCTCATAGGTCTAGACAGGGTAGTACTTCTCTTTGATGGCATCCTAGAATGAATCCCAAGTGGCCGAACATAGTGAGGGTGTGCTTTCATCCTTCTTCTCACAGTAGGTTTCCCACTAGTCCTTGATGTGGGGGGTACCTTTGAGAAGAGAAAAAGTAATCTTTTCTCGGCTGGAAAAATCATGAATAGAAAAATATCCTTCTAGCATATTTAACCATTTATGTATGACATCCACATCTATCTGACCCTCAAATATGGGAATTTCAAAGTTAACTTGTACCTTAAAGGGTGTGGCGCTTCCAGAGTAACTTTTGGATGTAGATGTGTCGCCCTTGGCTTGCCGCAAAAGGATCTGGGAAAATTCGTTCATCATCATGTTCCTCTATTGCTCGAGGGCTTCTTCGAGAAATATTTTGCGAGGATCTCCTGCCCCCTCATCTTTCTTTTCTTCCACATTGGGAGGCCATTGAGATTTGTGAGGCTAGTCTTGCAAAGGTTCGACCAGTTCAAGCCCTAACTCCTTATATCTCGACCTCGTTGGGGACATGCAAAGAAAAATAGAGAAAGAGAAAATTGCTCTAATACCACTGATCTAAATTTAAAAAAGAATGCAACAAATTATAGATATAACCATAAACACCAAGATGCAGCAGAAATAACACTTCATTTCATTAATAAAAATACTAAAATATGCTTACAAACATAATGGAAATAAGACTAGCTTGGGAAATGGTAGCTTATCTCTAAGAAGAGATGTGATAGTTACATGCCTTTAAACTGTGTTACAATGAGACTCAAGGGCCTATTTATTATGAAAAACATGAGAAAACCTTAAACAATAAAAACCCTAACCCCATGAGATTTAATGTCAAGAGTTTGTGGGCCCTGTTGGGGTTAGTTGGGTAGCCAACTTCCTGGAGTCATAACTTGGTCATATTATCTCTAGTTGGCGTGTATGATACCTTGTTGGAAATCTCTCTTCGAGTACTACAGGTTTTTCCACAAGCCCTTTCTTATGGCTATGGGCCTGCAACAGACCTAAAAAACACCGTTTAGGGTGTCAAAATTGCTCCAGATGTTCATGACCCAAAAAATGCTAGAAATAGTAAATGCTGAAATAAACAAGGAAACAAAAGAAAGTAAGTGGAGATCTAGGTGGGATAGGTGGGTGGCCACCAATATCCACCTAGATCACTAATGGGAGGCATGGGATAGGGAATGACCCCATCACTTAACACATATATAGTATTGTTGGACTATTGGCATTGATGTTAACTAGATGAGCATTGAGGTTGGTGGCAACAAAGGTTGGCATTGGTGTTCATGGTGTGTTGATCTCAGGGGGGGGCCATGGTTGCTACATTATTTTTTAGAGAATCATCATAGTAGTAGGAATAGTGGAGAAGCCATAATAACATGGCTATGATAGATGGGGGATCCAATTCATTGAAGACATTTCCAGTTGGTTTTGTCTGGATGGCTACTGGTAGCTAGTGTGTTGGCATTTATGTCAATCAGATTAGCATTGATGTGCATAATATGTAAAGCTCACAAGAGTGCCATGGTTGTTGCAATCACTTGTAGAGAACCATCATAGTAGTAGGCTTAATGGAGAAACCATAATAATAAGACTATGATGGTTAGTGAAACCTAGCCATTAGAGGCATTTTTGCATCAGGATATTAGCTCAAATTCTCTTGGAAATGGCATAGTTGGATGTTCTCATAAACAAATTTCCAATGGTATATGGAAGTCCATAAATGGCCTTATGGATCAAAACTTATTGCTGGTAAAAGTGAGGATAATAAAATTCATAGTTGCATTGTCCAAGATCATTGAAGCTTGGAATCCCGAAGTTTTATTAAATAAATGACCCAGAGAGGTTGGAGCTAGGCTAGCGTGAGCTATGACCAGAAGGCCTGAAGCCCGGAAGCTCGAAAACCCAAAATACCAAACGTTTATTAAATAAATGATCTGGAGAGATTAGAGCCAAGCTAGAGGGAACTATGCTTAGAATCGCGAAAGCCTAGAAGCTCGGAAGCCTAGAGGTTTATTAAATAAATGACTCGGAGAGACTGGAGTTGGGCTAGCAGGAACTATACCAGGAAGGTTGGAAGCCAAAAGCTTGGAAGTACGTGACTTAATTGATATGTGTTTTGAGATAGTAAGGAGTTGGGATAGCAGGGAACAACAATTGACATATTGTCAATTGACAAAACCCATAATAAATATTTCCCATAAGGTTGAAATCCCAAAAGGAATTTCTATTGAGAGTCAAGCATTACAGTGGGGCTGATAGGTAGAGCACAGAGTGGCATTGTAATGAGGCTAACAGGTCGTAAATGGGCCAAACCCAAAACCTCTAATAATAGCATTCAAAGAAATAGGAGTGAACATTATCAGTGGAGCACACAAGTGGGCTAGGTCGGAAGCCTACAAGCCTACAAGGTGTATGTAATTCATCTTATAAGAAGTTATGGGCATGCAGGCATTCAGGCTCCAACTCAATGGCCACACACACACACAAATATACATACATACATACATACATATATATATATATATATATATATATATATTATATATTATATATTATATATATATATATATATATATATATATATATATTATATAATATATATATATCTATATATATATATGAGTGGGGTCTAGTGAATGTCTAAGCGGTGGTTTCCTGTAGTATTGGTGACCAAGGGCTTATTGTGGTAAATGTTATCAACCACAAGGATTACAACCCTTTGGGCTTATCACACAGAATTGTGGGCGTATCCTCAAGGGATGAACGAGTCGACAACTCTTTAGAATTACATGCTAAAGCATTGATATGAGTACATTACAACAGAGAACTAGGGGTGTAGAAATATTATAAAGGAAATTACGCCCTTGCAGCTTAGAAAAATGTTTAGTGCCTAGAGGCCTAAGTTGTAGGTCACAACACCTGGCCTTATGAAGGAAAACAAGTAAAGGAACCAGGGGAAAGGTACTAAGGTCAAGTGGGATAGGCCAGAAGCTTGCAAGCTTGTAAGTCTTAAGAAATTCTATTTACGAAAAAGATACAGGAACCAAGGCATCGTGGCCTCCATTTGGGTAATGCATATGTTTAGTGACTAGACAAGTTGACAACCTTTGAGCACTATGTTCCATATTTGATAGATATGCCAATTTGGCTCTTTGTCATAAGTGGTATGTAGACATGGATGGTTTGACAGCTGGTTAAGAGCTTAATGTCTCTGAGTGTGAAAATGAGTTGGTAGCTAAGTAAATGCACATAGTAAGGTTGTTGTGACTGGTTTAATGGCACTTGCAAAGAATTGTTAGCTCAAGAATAGTAAGGACCATTATTGTACTAATGATTTAATGGAGTCAATGGTGACTATTGAAGGAAGGAGTCTGAGATAGAGAGGACCATGATTTGCAGAGGTAGTGTCTGCCTCCAAAACAACCTTTCTTGAGTTTCCTTGCAAGCTAAGGAGAATTAACTAGAAAAGAATACTAAGTGCAGGAGCTCTGACCACAGACCAAGAGAGTCATTCCTAAAGTGCAATCTGAACTTTGTGGGCCTTTAATGAGCATGGAGAATGTTTCTAATACATGTAGTTTGACTGAGATTTGATCCTTAGTATGGATAAATGTACTAGTGCCCATTTGCATGTTTAATGGAGGTGTAGTGGTCATGTAATTAGACACAACAACAATATGGAGAGTCATGCAAGAGTATGCACTCAGGAAGCATGGATTGTAGAGTGATGGATGACAAGGACTATATTTATTACTGTGTAGTAGAGGAACAAATAGATGGATTACAATTATGCAATTTGGAGGGGTAGCAACATATTTGAGTGAGTTGAGTGGGGAGCTTTGTGGGTGTGCACTACTGAGAGAAAGCCAAGTGTGCCTATGTTGTAGAGGAAGATCGAGAGTGCCTATATAGAAAGAGGTTGAGAGTGTTTGAGGAAGAGGGTTGACTATGAGTATAGGTTTCTAAGAGAAGAGGGCCGATATGTGAGTTTATGTTGCAGTAGGTTGAGTAGAACAAAGGGCCAAAAAGGAAAAGGAGAACATAGAGTTGATATTAGGCAGAGAAGATGTCATTTATAGTGAGGAAAGAGTTCCTTATTGAGTATGGTTTGGAGCATGTATACAAGGAGTTGGTGGTTCCATCTTAGTGAGTTTCTAAAGAAGACTTGGGAGTTAGTGCCTCCTACAAGTTGGTGCTTCAGTTGGTGCATCTGGTAAGCAAATCAGGTATCTACAAAAGAAGGTATTTGGTGCTTCCTGCTAAAGGGTGCTAGCAAACAACCAAAGGGAGTTGGTGCTTCCTGTGAGTGGTGGTTGTTATAGCTTCAAATCTCACTCTTAATGTTTGTGATGCTGCACTCATGGCCTAGGGAAACACCTCCTTCTAGACCTAGTCCAAATACTTAAAAAATAATGTTTTACTCCCTATTCGCGACATTACCTTGAGCCAAACGCATGTGTACGCAGGTCTGTGTATACCCAACCCACGTATATATCTTAAAACACTTAAAAAAAATAAATCTTCTTAATTTTGGATGGATATCACGGGTTTTACCTGTTGATTACCTATTAGTGCCTGTGGCCCAACTGTTTCCAACGAATTCCCAACTAAAAAACTACTTTGGGAGAAGTATAAAAAGGCTTCAATGGGAAGGCCTAAGGGAGGAGAGAATAGAGAGAAAAATCACTCTACTGAGATTATCCCTGATCAGGTCTAAAGATCCTTGTGCTTCTAGCACTTCCACCATTATAGGAAACCCTTGTTTCCTTGAGTTATGATGTCTTTCCATTATTTGAGATATCCTTGAGTGAGTCATGGAAGGAGCTTGTTGAAGACTTGGGATTGGACGAATCCGGAGGACGGTTCCGCTTGGAGCCTACAAGAGGAGGATTCAGCTGATATTATTCCTTGTTTTTACTTTAATTATCTGCAATAAAGAAACATTTGTCTTGTTCCTGATATTAATCTTCTTCATGCCTATGATATTAATGTTATGATTTACATATGAATAGTTGTTTCAATTGTATAACTAACTACCTTTCAATATGCTATGAAGTTGATTTCCTTATGATGCTTGGTCCATATACTGCTATGCTTCCTTGAATTGATTGTTTTGCATGTTGAAGGATTGAAAGGAACTCCAAGAGGGTTTGGCCCCTGGCTGGATCTACCCAAATGAAGGACCCCCAGGTGCACCTCCCTTCACATAGTTTGCTTATATTAGTATCATGGCTATATGGAGTGCTTGTTTTTCATTGTAGATAACCCCTGCTCTACTAGGGCATTGACCCAAGACCCTAGGGGACTTTTCCCCTCAACAGTGGTTCATAAAAAAATTGATGTAATAAAGTAGGAGCTCATATTTACATCAAATAAAAAACAAACTTTGGTGGTTTTTCTCCTAGAAGGGTTTCCACATTAAAAATTTGTGTCTCATGTATGTGATGCTCATGGTGCATGTGTTTATATGTTGATTTTATATTGCTCCCACATGATATGTTGTTGATGATAATATGGATGGTTTCCAAGTTTGAATGTTGTATATAAATTAGCACAAAGTTTTTAAATTATCCTTAATACTGATTCACCCTGCCTCTCAATATTAAACATTGTTTCCTACAATTGGTATCATAGATTGGTTCCTTCAAGAACAACTTAATCACTTGAAGGTAGATCAAAGAGAAATAATGGCTAAGCAAGTTTGGATAACACTGGATGGAGTTCCATATTTAAATGGATTAGAGTATGTACTCTGGAAGGTTATAATGGAAGCCTATTTAATGGATTTAGATGTTGGTGTATGGTGCTTTCTATTGAATGGATAAAAGAGTATGAAAAATGTAGAAGTAAAGAGGATGATCATGAAAGGGCTATCAAAGCTAGATGCTAATAGAGTGAAGCAATGTGAGACAACAGAGGAAATGATGGAGAGAAAACAATGTCTATATGGAGGAGAAATCTATGTAGCAATAAAAGAGTTTGATGAACCTTGTTTCTCAAGCAATGACCCTAAATCTACGAAGGTTACTGATAATGAGAAAAAGAGAAGGAAGAAGAATAAGGAGGCATCTTAGAGGAAATGTACTCAAAAGATATAAAATATTTATTTCATTGAGGAAGTTGTTGGTCATCAATCTTAAGTTGATGATGATGAAGAATCAGATGAGAGGCCATATTGCTCAGAAGATAAGCTATTGACTTGTAATAAATCCAAAGAAATAGCTCAATCATTAACTAGATGTTCATGTGAATCCCTTGGAGATAGAGGTATCCATACACCTAGTAGTTGTTAAGATATACCTACATTTGTAGCAATAGAAAATGAGGGATCCTATGAAGAAGAATAAAGTATATCCCTTGAAGAGAATAGGAATATCCCTGGTAGTGTTCCCATGGTCACAAAGAGAAATTTGGGTCTCTGTAGTGACTTAGCTAACACCTCTAATAACAAGGAAAAGGGTCTTGAAGAAAGGATCTATTTTAGGAGGAAATTGATCCCTTCTCTAAAAGAGATCAAGGAGCTATCAAAATAAAATCTCAAGTAGAAGGAGCAGTTGCATGATTGTGAGCTTGAGAACAAGAAGTTGAGAAAAACACTTATAGATTTAAATGCTCAACAAGAAGATACTAACAAATTGAATGGGATGTTAACGAATCAAATTAATGAAAGAGAAGCCCTCTATGGGAGACTACAAGCTGAAGTATTTTCATTGGGACATGAACTAGAAAAGAAAAATAAGGAGCTGTCTCAATATCACAAGATTGCAGAGAGATGGAAAGTCTTAGATGAGATGCTTTCTAAGAAAAGATCCCCTCTCATCAATGTTGATCTGGGTGTCAGAAAAAAACCAAGCCCCAATATGGAAAAGGTTGAAGGTTCAACCACCCAAGTAAAGGAAATTGAAGTTCCCAACTACAACAAAGGAAAAGAAGTTGTTGGATTGCACAACAATGAGGAAAGCAACAATAGTAAGAGAAGGAAAGGCAGTAGCATAATGGTAAGCAACAACAATGAGGAGAGAAACAAAAGAGAGCTAAGCGACAACAAGAGAGAGTAAAAGGTAACAATTAAAACTACCATAGAAGGCACATGAAGAACCAACAAAGGTACTTTCCCCCTCTAGGAAAAAGCCATAAAATTTTTTATCTTTAGTCCTCATAAGTACCTTTATGGGTATTGTTTTTCTTGCGGTAATTTTGGACATAAAACCATATACTATAGATGGCATGCAAGAAAACAAGATGTGCTAGGAAGCAACAACCTAAGAATGCACAATGTGGGCAAGAGAAGGCATGTTGGTATTAGTAGAGGCCTTGATAAGGATGTTGGTATATATGGAAATACTTTTACCCCATTCCTAAGCCATGTCAAATGCTATAGCTGTGGAAATTTTGGTCATAAGTTAGAAAATATAGGTATAGCAGAGTGAAGCATGCCTCTCAGAATATGCATGTTTATGTAGCAACATGACCATTGAGGAAAACAAAGGTAGCTGGGTTTTTCTTAAGTGCTCTTGTAAAGGGGGAATAATGAATAGTGGAAGGATAAATCATCAAGGAGTTGACTCTTCTTTGAAGAAAAATCAGAGAAAAATAAGAAAGATGATTATCATATTCTTGTGGTAAAATCCTCCCTAAGTTCTAGCTATAATGACTGCAAGATTTAGGTAAGGAAAGGGGGCAACAACCCAATTACTTTTCTCTTTCAAACAAAGAGAAAAGGTTGCAAGTGGATTTGGGTGAAGAGAGAAGAGGCATAGGGGAAATGTGTTTCAGACATACACAACTAAGAAAAGGCCCAAACATAGGAAAAGGAGTAGCTGGAGAGAAATGTTGGTGTCAGGACTTGGCCAATGAAGATGTGGAAGAAGAAGGAGGATATTCTACTCAAGTGGAGTAGATCCTCTATTTCACTTCATTAAAGGAAGAGAATGGCCTCAAGGGAGGTCAAATGATTTGGAGGAAACTGAAAAAGATTAATCAGAGAGATGCATTTGAATGTTGGAGGGATTACTGAGTTCCCATGTTCATTACTTTGATAAAATTGCTTATTTCAAATATATCAGCATTGAGAGAGAAGGGAAAGGGCAACCAACATGGTTTCAAGGGGAGTGCACAACAACATTTATTGTTGTGGAAGAAGATATGAGTTGTAGAAAAAGTGTGGAATGATAAGAAGGCCCTTAGTTGAGTTAGGTCCATAGGATTATTCCCCATGCAAATGCAAAGAGACTAGAAAAGGGAGAGAGCATTGGCTCAGGGGGAGTTTCTTTAGTAATATGTAGCAGGAAACAATTGTTAACCTCAGGAAGGAACATTGTTGTGTAAATGGAAGATTTGCATCTTCAGTGAAATACCCTTATTTCATTTAAGTTTTGAATTTGAATAAGCTTAGAAATCTCATGTTCACGAACACAATTAGTACAATTGAGTGTTCCTTAGCCCTTAATGAGTGCCAGTATGTCAATTGTTGGTCTGAGTTCATATGTAGTAACCTTCTTTTGTGAGTGGGAATTTCTTTATGATTAGGAGCTATAAGAGTTTTCCTAGTACATTGTCCAATTTGTATCAACCTTTTGATGCAATTGGTGTCATTTAAGTAGCAGTCCATATTTGTAGACGTATGATCTTAGGGAGAGCAGTGTTGACTGTTAAGATGCTCAAAATAAGTGAGCACAAATTTGTTGGCAGTCGTAGTGATGAAGAGGATGCTGAAAGTCATCACTAATGGTTGGTATTTGCAACATCAACAATACCATTTGAAATTTTATTTGGTATAAATTTCTTTTAATTAGTACAAAAGATGCATTGGTAGAGAGAGTATTCAACTAGCAGTCTAATGTACTAAAAAATGGATAAATTCAAAAGGAAAGGTAGTATACATTCATGGGGAGCATATCATATATGTCCAGTTCTTAAAGTAGCAACAATAGCTACAAGAAACCACAAGGACATGTTTTACTAATGATTGATTCTTGAAGATGTCTTTGTTTATGATGTTTATAGCTGAGCTTGGATGACATACTTCAAGTGCCTCATGAAGACATCAGATCTAGAAGAAGAAGTCTGCAAAGAAGAATGCACATCAACAACCAAACCTTGTGTCATTGAAAGTTACTGATTGTAAGGGGAATAAGAAGTAGCTTGTGCCCCTTTCCATTGATGTCAAAGGGGGAGAGAAGCTTATTGGAGAAGTTATGATGGCTCGTGTAGAGAAGAGAAAGTGATTGGTGGCTCAAGTAAGGTGAAGTGTGAAAATAGAATGAGGACTAGCCATCTATGTAGAGAAGTGATAAGGTGTTTCTGTTAATACCAAAGGGGGAGATTGTTAGATTATTGGAATTGACGTCAACCAAATGAGCATTGAGGTTGGTGTAAACATAATTTGGCATTGGTGTGCATGGTGTGTTGAGATAAAGGGGAGTCCCATGGTTGATGCAGTATTCTATAGAGAATCATGTAGTAGAAGTATTAGTGAAGAAGCCATAATAACCTAACTATGATGGCTGGGGAGTCCAATGCATTGAACGAATTTCTAGTTGGTTTTGTCTTGATGGCTAGTGGTAGCAAGTGTGTTGCCATTGATTTCAATCATATTAGCATTGATTTGCATAGTATGTTAAGCTTAGGGGATTTCCATGGTTACTGCAATATCATGTAGAGAATCATCACAATAGAAGGCTTAATGGAGAAGCCATAATAAGATGACTATAATTGTTAGGGAAACCCAAGATTTGGAGGTATTTTTGCATCAAGAGATTAAATCAATCTATCTTGGAAATGAAATTGTTGGATTTTGCTCAAAAAAATATTCCCAATGATATGTGGAAGTCTAGAAATGGTCTTCTATGTCACAAATTATTGCTGATCAAAGTCAAGGAAATCAAAGTCATAGTTGCAATGACTAGGAGCCTGGAAGCTTGAAATCCTGAAAGCCCAGAGGTTTATTAAATAAATGACATGTAGAGATTGGAGTTGGGATAGCAGGAACTATGCCTGGAAGAACGAAAGTTTGGAATCCTGGAAGCCCAAAGGTTTATTAAGTAAATGACCTTGAGAGACTGTAATTGAGCTAACAGGAACTATGCTCTGAAGCCCAAAAACCTAGGGGTTTATTAAATAAATGAACTTGAGAGACTGGATTCGGGTTAGCAGGAACTATGCCCAAAAGGCTGAAAACCCGGAAGCCTGTAACTTAATTGATAAGTGTTTTAGGATAGTAAGGAGCTGGGCTAGCAGGGAACAAGAATTGATGAAGCTACCATCGCCTGAGCTAGTTTATTTCCATTATGTATGTAAGTGTATTCTAGTTATTTGATATTAATGAAATGAAGTTTTATTTCTACTGCATCCCTGTCTTTATGCTTATATCTATATTTCATTTCATTAATTCATAATCTGAATTAGTGGTATTAGAGCGGTCTGCTCTTTCTCTATTTTTCTGTGCATGTCCCCAACAAGGTCGGGGTATAAGGAGTTAGGTTTTGAACTAGTTGAAGCTTAGCAAGACCGACCTCACCGACCCTGATGACCTCCCATGGTGGAAGAAAAGAAAGACAAGGGATCTAGATATCCTTTCAAAATATTGCTTGAGGAAGCACTCAAGTGACAAAGGAATGCAATGATGGACAAATTTTCCCAAATCCTTCGACGAATACCCACAGGTGACACATCTTCATCCACCAGCCACCCCAGAGTCACCACTCCCTTTAAGGTACAAGTAAACTTTGAAATTCTTGTATTTGAAGGCCAGATAGATGCAAATGCCATAGATAAATGGTTAAATCTATTGGAAGGATATTGTTTGGTTCATGATTTTTCCAATAGGGAGAAAATTACTTTTTCACTCCTCAAAGTTGCGCCTCACATCAAAAATTGGTGGAAAACCTAATGTGGGTAGAGGGATGAGAGGGAACCCTCACTATTTTTAGCCACACCCACTTGGAATTATTTCTAAGATTCCATCAAGGAACAATATTATGTTGTTGAGAGCTATGAGGAAAAGTAAATACAATGGAATACACTGTGGCAACAAAGGGATGAATATGTGCATGAGGTGATGAGTCTTTTCCATAACCTGCACACAGAGTTGGGTATCAAAGATTCTGAAAAACATCTTGTGCTCAAGTACTATGGTTTTTAGCACAAATACATTCAGGAGGAAATAGAGTTCTTGGACATATCCTTGCTTGGTGCATCATAAAGATATGCTTCCAAGTTGAATATAAATTCAAGGAGAAGAAGCAAGACTTTCGATCTATGAATCCAAAGTAGAGAAAAGGCACCCCCAAGCCACAAAGAAAAGGGAAAAGCCAGGTTGCAACCCCCTAGGAAAACTCCTCGAAGATGAAATCCAAGAACAACAAAGAAAAGAAGGACACCAACAAGTGGTGTTATTTCCTTAAAACTCCCACTCAGAACATGAACAAATATCGTGCAAAGCAGGCACTGATGATCAAGCTAAAAGACTCAGAGATGGATGCATGCTCTGATTCAGAGCCAGTACCTGAAAATGGAACCAATTGGGGAAAGCAAATCATTGATGGAGAACCCAATATGATGGTGGCCACCACCAAGCTTCAAAAGAAAAAGCTTGAGGATCCAAAGGAGGGGGAGAGACTCTTCCACTCACAGATGTGGGTAAAAGGTTCACCTCTTCAATTCATCACTAGTAGTGGGACCCAGAAGAACTTGATCTTAGGTGAGTTTGTTAAGATATTGAAGCTTCCAACAACACTACACCCATAGTCATACACCATCAGGTGGATCCACCAAGGGCAAGATCTCTATGTCATCCAGTAGTGTCGCCTACATTACAGTGTCAAGCCCTTTGTAGACAAGGTATTGTGAAATGTTTCCCCTTTGGAATTCTATGATGTTTTATTAGTTCAACCATACCTATGGAAGTGTCATGCTATATATAAATCTAGACCTCACTGTTTTATTAGTACTTTGGGTCAGAAATTGTATAAGATACTAGAGGTAGTACCACCTACTTCCTTTTCTTTGAGATCTGCTAAAGAATGCAGTAAGATCAATTCATAGAACAACAAATTTGTCTTCCTTATGGTTCACCCTTAGAGTAAGAGGAATATTGTGTCCACATTCACAACCTCCAGATAGGGCTTCTTCACATGGCAACAACAGATGCAAAAGGTTGTGGAGGAGTATAGGGACATCTTCACCTCACACATAGGGGTACCCCTACACTGTTAGGTCAAGCACTCCATCAATTCGACCCCAAGGGAACTGCTACCCAATGGAATGATCTACCAATTCTCTATTCTAGAGAATGATGAAATCAAGAGGAAAATTCAGGAGTTGTTGCAGAAAGGGCACATCAAGCCAATTTCATCACCTTGTGGGAGCTCGATCATGTTGTTATAGAGGAAGGATGGAACTTGGAGGCTTTGTATTACCTATCGGGTGCTAAATAAGATCAATGTTTGGAATAGGTATCCAATCCCATGGATTGATGACCTTCTAGACCAACTCAAGGGGCCCAAATATTTTAGCAAGATTGACTTGAAGTCCAGTTATCACCAGGTACCAATTGAACCCTACAATGTGTGGAAGACTACCTTCAAATCCAAGGAGGGCCTTTTCAAATGGCTGGTCATGCCTTTCAAGTTGAAAAATGCCCCCACAACCTTCATGAGGCTGATTGAAGACATCTTGCATCCCTTTACCAACTCGTTTGTGGTAGTGTATTTGGACAACATCCTGATCTTCAACTAGAGTTGGGAAGAGAACCTACACCATATTCGATAGGTCCTCCAAACCCTGGGACAACACAAATTTTGTGCCAATTTGGAGAAATGAACTTTTGGTATGATCTAGGTTCAATATCTCAGGTACATCATGATGAGCGAGGTGTGTATATGTACCGAGCCAAGATACAAGTTATTCGGTATTGGCTAGCCCCAACCACTCTAACAGACCTCCACAACTTTTTGGGTCTTTCCAATTTCTATCACAGGTTCATGTCAAGATTCGTTCATATTGATGGGGATCATCGATAGGTACGTTATAAGGTTCATGATTCCATCCTCCATCTTTCGAACTATCTCTTTCTCAAATTTATTTACATTTTTTGTTATATTATGCTTAGTGAGAAGGATAAAATATGTTTGTCATGTCATATGGCCTAACATGGTTTAATTGTGGGGGTTCAGAGTAGAAAACAAGGAGAGAATCTAGGGGGTTGCCCAACTCTTTAACTCCATCAATTAGCCTGAGATCATAGCACTCTCTCTTTCATCATCTCGAGGTCATTGGAAGCCAAGCAAGTGAAAGTAATGAGGAACAAGGTCCTTCATTCTTGATTTGCAGGAGATAAATATTCCTATTTTCTAGGGAGCCGCTAGTAGATACCCTCTTGTATAAATAAGAAAGTATAATAGTTGATTAAGATTCAAATTTTGTTTTCATCTAGGTATCTATTGAGCTTAGGAACTTGACACTACTATTTTGACTATTATTTGATGTATTAGACATTGATTCAATGATAAAGAGAAGTTTCTTGTTGATTCATCACTGAGTTAGTTCCAGAGGGTTGAAGATTTTGGGTTTGGGCCCAACCTAGTGGCTTAATTCCCTCATGTAATTTCTTAGTTTCTTGCATTTTAGTAGAGAATAATCCATCAAAATCTATGATTGCAACCTCTACCTCTTCTCTCTCATTGGAGCATGAACATAAGGATTTAAAACCACAACCAAAAATCATTATGTTTATTATTTCTTAGAATAATATTTGTGTTAATAATCTTATTCTTCATGTTCTTGTTATAGTTTAGGAGTTGGTTTATTGATTAGATTAGAGTTTTGGCATAGATTAGATAACATTTAAATTCAACTCATCTTTTCCACTACTAGTTGTTTCATCTTGTTAATAACAAATGGATTTATACATGTAATGATTGCAGGGTTGTTTGAATCTACAGACAAGGTATGAGATCATTTTCCTAGGGTCACTCAAAGTAGCCCTCCTAGTGCAAAACATGCCTTCAAGAGGCTCTGAGATTTGCTAGGGGCTTCATCCACCCTTCACTCATCTACCTCAACCCCCATGCACCTTTCCATACTATTAAACCACCATTTACCCCTATCAAACCTTCTTGGAAGCCCTCTTGTAGCATTACTGGCCCTCCAGTAGCAATACAGGGCTCCTATAGTGGCCTCCTATAGCACACCTATAGGACCTATTTTTCCCCCAGTTTTGATCCTTACTATAACTTGGACTTATTTTAGAAGGATGTTGACCCCAAACTATGATTTCATGATTAAGGGAAACTCCTACGCCACTCCAAACCCTCCTTTTCCCTCAATGCAAAAACATAATAGTGTTAGTTTTATTATCACAGATCTGGCACAAATAGAATATTGATTTACATACAAGTGTGAGCTAGTTATATGGTACATAGAACCTTTAATTACGGTTTCATAGGTTATGGAAGAGATATTATCTTCCTTTCTACAAGTAGCTCTGATAGTGTTAGCCTCCTGCTGCAGCAGGTTACTCATCTTTCATGAGTTGACATTTTTACATGCCAAATATGTCATACTTTGCATGCTGCAATGTTCCATATTTGCTACAGAGGCCAAAGAAGGATGTTGTTACACTGAATTTTGTCACCTTGACTATCTGCAATTCTATGGCCCCATCAATAGCCATATTGTCCTCTTTGTCAAGCCCCATGCCTCTGCTCTTCATGTCAAACTTCAAAAAGAGAGAAAGTCACTCTAAAACATGTTTATCTCTGGGTACGCAGGTTCTCTCTACCTTACCTGC
>APFE030153712.1:222024-236125 GCA_000404065.3 Pinus taeda
GGGAAAATATTTGGTAATTCTTGTTATGTATGTAGATGATTTGATCATTACTGGCAACCATGATGATCATATTGCACAGGTGAAAAAGGAGTTACATGCAGGTTTTAAGATGACAGATTTGGGATTACTTCACTACTATCTTGTGGCTGAAGTCTTCCAATGTCCACATCATATTTTCATTTCTCAGATTAATTATGCAGCAGAGGTTCTTCAGCGATTTGGCATGCAAGATTGCAAGCCTGTTCTCACCCCCATGGAGAAAAACTTCAAACTTTCAAAATTTGAAGGGGGGGAAAGGTGGACAGTACAACTTACAGACAGTTGATTGGCAACTTGATTTATTTGACAAATACTCGTCCTGATCTATCTTATGTAGTCAGTATTCTTTCACGTTTTATGCAAGAACCATGAGACAACCACTGGAATGCAGCCAAAAGAATTCTTCGATATATCCAAGGAACAAAAGATTTTGGTCTTCTTTACGCAAAGACTAATTTTTTTTTACTTAGTGGATATTCCGATGCCAACTTTGCTGGGAGTATTGATGATCGAGCATCAACATCAAGTTATTTAATGAAAATGGGGTCAACAGCAGTATCTTGGAGTTGTAAGAAACAAGCTACAATGGCCACTTCTTCAGCAGAAGCAGAGTACATTTCAGCATGGGAAGCAGCATGTGAAATTGTTTGGTTGCGTAGAATTTTGCAGGACTTGGGCATTTCTCAGGCAGAAGCTACGTCATTATTCATTGACAACCAGTCAACCATTAAGCTTGCCAAGAACCCAGTTTTTCATTGAAAGACAAAGCATGTGGACACCAAGTATCATCATATCAGATCTCTCATTGCCAAGGATGTCCTCAAGCCAATTTATTGTCCTTCAGAAGATTAGATCTCCAACATTTTCACGAAACCTCTTGGCAGAATAAATTTACTAAGATCAGGGATGAACTTGGTAGTTGTTGTAATGTATCTTTGGATCATAGGGTTAGATGATCCAAAAATACAATATTATCATAGGTTATAAAATTGGAATAAAATAATTATTAACTTAAGATATTAAATTAATAATTATTATTCTAGAATGTTTAATTATTTAATGAAGACATTTTGAATTAGTGTATTGTTGTATCAAGATATGACTCTCCAAAAGTGTGGTATCTTAGGCTCTATTTTAGGAGATTTGTTAGCTAGATGGTTTGAATAGCATTTATTGTAAATGGACACTTGTTATTTAATAAGTGATCCATAATTAGAGGTAGTTAGGACATGGAGCTTATAAATAGCTCATTGCAAGAGTGTTTGGATGTTCGGGTGTAAACTCTTGCAAAATCAATTTTGTAATTATTTTTTCTGATTAATAAAATTACGTGTCTGAGGACACTTCTGCCATTATTTTTAGACTCATAAAATATAAAAAGATTACCGAGCAATTGGCCTCTCTAGCTCGTTAAAGTGATTGGAAGTGCCATCCCTCTATATTTTAATCTTTTTGGACCTGAAGGATTATTACACAAAAAGATTGAGCGCTTGTCTTTTTCGGCTCACTAAAGTGATCGGAAAAGTCATCCCTTTCATATTATTTTATACTTTTTGGACTTAAGGGATTATACTACGAAAAAGGACTACCGAAGTTTCCTTTCTGTCTCTTTTCAAACTCTCTAAAACTGAAAAGGACCGAGTTATCTTTGTCGTTAAACTCGTTAAAACAGTAGCGACAAACTTGTCCAATACAAATAAGAGCGAGTTTCACTGTTGCTAGGCTCGCTAAAACATAGCGACAGGTTTGCCCGAAGGGAAAATTATAGAACAAGAATATGTTATCCTCCTCAAGCTTGACAAAAATAAAGAGGTACTGGTCAGCAATGACTGGGGAAAAAGGGAAGATAACTTGAAGAACTTCATTGGTAGCAGGTCACTCTTGAACATGACACTTTCACTCTGTCACCATGATCGAGTCGGGTTGGGTTATTCCGTTCACTGGTCATATCACCATTGGTCCTCGGTACCATCCATTTTTGGGGTTAACGCTACCAATCCATTTTAGTGTCGCTGATATGTTCAAGAGAAGTCGCTCAGAGAATTCACCAACTTAGCTAATGCCTCATCCACTACAATACCTTCATGCTCCATTCTTTCATGACTACCACCCCGAACATTATATCATCAGCTCATTTTCACCTCCACAAAATCATTTGCTCCGTTCTGTGTCGTAGGTGTGGGATTCATTAAGGCCCTCCTACGACGGGTCACTTTTTGTTGACATTAGCTCATTATCCAAGAATTTGACTTAGGGACAACAATTTCAATACTTTGAAGCTTGCATGCCTCAATGGCAAGTTTTTCACTTCCAGCGACAGGTTTACATCAATGGCCTTCGACCAAAAGATTTTTGCGTGGTGTTCGACATCGACTCATGTATTCACACCACGTGAATTGTACTGCAGTACCTTGAGGGTCATTATCATTATTGGTGATTCCTCTCGCGCCTGTTAACAGCTTACATCATTAGCTAGTAATCAGGTGATGTCTTTCCATGTTTGACATCAAAACATCTTTTCACATGGATCGACTTGTACATCGGGCGAAGAATGAATGAGTTTGAAGACCCCGGATCTAGTTTCATCCATCCGGGCTGTGATACATTCAGGAAAATAAAGACATCAAATGTACATCATAGCTGCACAGATAATCATCCAAGCTAAGGGATGATGGCTCTACCAGAATCATCAGTCTGCCATACAGACAATTGTCTGTCCTATGTACATGAAAATGAATTTATAAAGCTAAGCATGGGAATGCTCGCCTCATCTAGATCATGAAAATATTATGAAGATAATGTGTTGTATTGTATCTTATTACAGGTCACCTTCTAGTTCGAAAAACCTCGGATCCTCATGATAAATCATTTCACCCGACATTAGAAGATTTATGACCTCATGCTTTAGGGGGCAACTGTTATAGACATATTTGGGCACTGCAACCCCAATCACATATGATAAACCAAGGGCTCTCAAACCCCTAAAACTGTTGTTTCATACCCTAAAGGATCAAGGTCAACTGATTACATCATTTCCCAGAAGTTCTCCTTGAAAAACTACTCAGAACTAGTCCAAATTGGACCATACAAACTGCTCCATGCTGAGGGTGCGATGCATCTCACCTGTTACACACAAGCAGTGTGATGCATACTGAAAAACCCTTATGTAGGATGTGATGAGCAAGAGTAGACAAATGACAGAGGTAGTTTGCTAGGTGGAAACTCAGAGAATCTTCTAGAAACTGCTCATATGACACTTGCCTCTCTGAATTCGCCCAGGGATGAGTAAGAGATCATGACATATCCAAGTGGAACCAAGAACTATCAGTGAAATGACACTAATCAAAATCCCAGAAGCTGACTCACCCCTGCAAACATCTATATATGAATCCCTCATCCTAGAGATCCAGAGGCCAGAATTTTGTAATCTGTAAGGAAGTGTTGTTGGTTTCTCTTTGAGACATTGTATTGTTGGGTGATCTAGCTTTTCATGAGGTGAAGAGGGCTTTCATGCTAGGAGGATGATGTTGGATCAGACAACTAGGTTGTAATCCTCTCTTTTACTTCTATCAATAAAGTTATTGGAGTTTTCCTCCATATACTTGTGTATCTCTGAATCTTGTATTTGTGTATGCATTTGTATGGTTAATGTACTTCTGATTCTACATGGTTTCTTGTTGCTTTGCCTCTACAGGTGTTCTTTGAAGTGGGACAAGTGAGAAAGGAGTGACAATCTCTATCAAAGGAGAGAGTAAACAAGCAAGGAGCCAAGTGAAAGATTAAGGTTGGTGCTCTCTGCTTCTCTCTTGTCTATCTACCATAAAGGAAAACACAAGTTACTTTGAATTGTTTGTTTCTAAGATAGCTACCCATCTTAGTGGGACTAGCAGATCTGAATAGACACTAGTTTTCCCAGAAACAATGTTCGCTTTAAATTTTGCAAAACTCTGAAGGCTATTGTAGAGAGTGGGTGACAACCGTGGCTTATGGTTGATCCCCATTCTAAGGTTCATCTCCATGAACACCAATAATATTTTGTTTTCACAGATCCTAGTGGCATCCTTTGTGGCCTAGAGCGAAGTGTACTTCACGGCCTCCCACAGATCCCTGTCAATTGTGGGGAATTGACTATCCTCTGGTAATTCCCCTGCCACGAGCACTATGGAAAGAAGAAGCCATGCGTAGTGGAATGTTTTGCCCTATTCCTAAGCTTCATGACAATTCTCCAAAAACTCCTTGCAAAGGAACTCAGACTAGTTAAACTGGACCCCCTCCATGCACTTCTCAACTAGTGCTACTACCGGCGTAGGTACCTCGTCTGTACAACACTTGTGCATAACCTTACCAGTCAGTATTTAGGTTGCCACTTTCACTACTTTGTCATTGATGTTGGATATGACATAGCCCCTTTTCTTCTTTTCCAGCTTGTACTTCTTCTTGATGGCCTTCGCGATGGCCAAGACACTACTCTTCCCTTCCGAGATGTCCGCGGGGTCCTCTCCTTTGCATGGAATATGGGAAATGCGGTGAATCAAGTCTATCGTGATGGGGATGGGCTCCTCCATCCACAAACAACCATCATGGACCAGGCAGAGCAGCTGCCTGATGACAGAAATGGTTATTGCGGTGCAGTGGAAATGCTGCACCCAGAGCAGATTAAGTAGCTAAGCCTTTTCCACTCCATGCAACCACTTTCGTGGCTCTAATTTCGTAACCCCCACCGCAGTGTTTTGCTTGGGCTTCATGAGGTGCAAGGTCTCAAGGTGAGGGAACTTCTCATGGTCAACGAGGTCCCAATCTTCAAATTTTAATCTCAATACTTGTCCCAGGTGAGTTCCTTCAAAAATAATATTATCTGGGAGAAGTAGAGTCTGGAGTGAGCTCTTGGTTTCATCAAGATGCTTGGGCACTTTAGCCTTCCCTTTCCGTGGGGGGACATAAGCGGGCAACTTTGTCGGGGGGTGGGTAGGCTCAATTATCTCCTCCATGACTTCGTCCTCGTGTTCTACGATGATTAGGTCCTCCAGGTCTTCTTCTTCTTCATCAGTCTCTATAGTGACAACTTCCCCTTCTCCTCCATTGACAGCTTGGTGCACAGTGGGTTCTGCGGGGACACACGTATGGGAACCATCGCTTGTTTTTCCTTCTTGGGTCTTGACAAGCATGGTGATTTCGGGATTTATGCCACAATCCCGGCACATTTCGAAACATCCCCCAAATCCCCCACATCTAGGGCCTACATGGCCTCTTCGATGGTCAGTTCTACTATCTCCATAACGTCCTCAGTTGTTGCCATCATGTCCGTCCAGAAATCTAGCACTCGCGAACTCAGGGACTCAAGCAATGCTTGACACACAACAATCAGGGCTCTGCTCAATAACTCAATTCACATATGACCAAGTGTTGTTTTCTAGGAAACCCCTTGTAACTTATAGTGCTTTTTGAATTTGAATTCGATCGTTTTCCCCAAATCTGGTTCATTATTTCTCCCTTGGCGGCATATTTTCCCAAATCTTGCCCATAAATCGCATCTTAAATGCCTGTCGCCCACTCCATTTGGTCTCAAGTTGAGCATCCCATCATGAATAGTGACTTCAACAGTCACTTTCTGGCCAACCCAAACAACAGAGCAGCCCCCCATGCGCGGTCGTAGACCTTCTGACTCTTTACTTATGTGCACAGCGCCAACATCGCACAGTTCTCGGGCAGAATAGTTTATAGTCCTGTGCTCCCTTTCAACTCCCTGGAGCACTAAGATTGTTCTTCCTTTGGCTAGTCAGGTGGTCGCACCACCTATGTAAAGTTCATCCTATCATTCATTATGTTTCCTAGAAAATACCCACCTTTTATTGTTACGGTCAACATTGCGCACTTTACCACTGCAACGTGCTACCCTGGTCAATTCGCTTCGTAATGTGCGGTCCAAGCCAAGGCATCAGACTGATAAATTCATGGCAATAGGCCTTAAACCTATCATTGTGATCATATGCATTATGCCTTATCACCCTAGTCTTTTTGCCAAGAAAATCTTCCTTTATCTCGTCCTCCAGCTACTTGACTTTCGCATCCACCAGAGAGCTTTTCTTCCTTAATCGTACCCTTTCTTCTTCAAGTTATTGGAGTCTAAAACTTCCTTGTTGGATTTTTTCTTCCAAGGTTCTGTGAATTGGTGCTATCATGCATGGTCTAAGCTCTTCGGGTACTATAAGGCTTACAATGGTTGCTTCATACTTTAGCCTAGGTGGTGCCTGCGTGGTCAGGTTCTTGCACGCGGTCCTATCAGCCCATAGAACCATTGGTACACACAGGTCCCAGTCAGTCTGCTTCACATTGTGGACCTTGTTCAGCGCTTCACATACTTTGTTAAAGGATTCTGCGTGGATATTCTTTTGCACACTTGGTCTTTCCATACATCGTGGTCCCAACTGGAGGGTTTGTTCGCTCCATTACCTTACCCACACCTGCTTACTAATCGTGTCCCCTACCACAAGGACGGTGTGCATTCATGCAGGTTTCACACCATATGCTTGTATCCACCTGGATAGGTGGGTGCGCGGGTCGATTCATTCAAAAATTTCGTCTGTTAATCACATTCGAGGCTTCCCAAACCACATGTGTATCATCCTTCTACATTCACACCAGTCCTCAAAACATCTTTGGTGCATACCCCACCATCTTGCGGGCGTAGCTCACAGTACCCATTTTAGAGTGTCGAAACATTGCTATTCCGATACTTCTCTTTCAAATTTGTTCAGGAAGTCATCCACCTCAGTTAACCCATCATACGTAGGTAGATCTCTTACCTCTGTTGCTATGTAGTGCAATGACCTTGTCATCATGTTACAATTGAGCGTGGTTGCCTCGTGTAACTGGTTCTGCATCGTTCTATCTCCTCGTTAGAATCAGATGTGCAGGAGCTTTCATGCTCCCATGAGATTTGGCCATCCATGGTTGGATTTACCCAGTCTTGCTCCCATGTGGTTATCTTGTAGATGCAATCCATGTCATCATCGCTATCATAGTCGTGCACCAGCTCTATGTAGCGCGATCCTTCTGTAGGGTCTAAAGGTACCACTATGCGCAGATACTTTTTCTCAAAGATCATCTTGTGCTTCTTTATATTTATCACTCCATTCATGTGAGTGGCTCAATCTATTCCCAATAGTGTGGGGTAGGGATTGTTGTCGTCAATAATCTCTATTACTTCAAAATTTGCTAGCGCTTGCTCCTTCAATATCTACTGTGATTCCCTGTAATCTCCCCATAGGTAGGATCTTTTGTTGGTTCACCATTCATGGTTGGATAGGAGATCATTGTAACACATGCCTGCCCATGTGCTCCCATGTCTGTTTTGGCAGGACATTCACATCCGACCCTAGATCTAGAATCACTTTGTCCATCTCATATTCCCAATCTGCGTAGTCAATCTCATTTCCCTTCCTGTTATTTTGTGTGTTTCCTGAGCTTCCAGACTACAAGCGGTTCTCCTGGCGTGGTCCCAGCACACCTAGTTATGAGTTCTTGTAGCCCCCTTACAGCCTTGTTGTCACACAACATCTTCATGCATGTCTCCAAGAACATAGTGAGCATCGATGGGTCCACGTCTGACTCCAATCTGTATATACTTCTTGAAGTAGAGGCATCAACGAAGCTCCTCTTAGCTTCCATGAAGGTCTCCTTAGTGCTCTCAAAATCAAATTTTGGCTCCTTCATTGGATCCTGACGAACATAGGTGCTTTCTTCACGTTGCTTGCCTTTGTCATCCCTTGTTGAAATTCAACTCCGAATCATGATATTTACATTAGGGTCTTCCTCGCATGGCTCAGATCTCATCATTTGCAGGTTCTGAGTTGAGGGAGGTTGGAGTGCTCCATTATTGTGCAACCTTGCTATCAGTGTGGCACAATCCTCTGTCTCATGATCAAACAACGTACAATACAAGCATGATGGTCGTGTTGGATTCATACAATTGCGGGCATAATTCCCTGGCCCTTTGCAATTGTAACATATCAGTTGTCTGCAACCTCTTCATGGTCCCCCTCCACCTCGGCCTTGTCCGCGCCCCTAAAATCTGGTGCGCACATTCCTGTGTTTTGATCGGGGGCCCGTGTTTCAGCCTAAACTCTATAGGCAGGATTTTGATCCATCATCAGTTCATAACTTCTATAGGTGTGCTCATCATGTCCTACCGACCTATAGAAATTACAAAAAATATGTTTTGAATTCTGTGTATACTTTTGTAATAGATGCCAGTTATCTGTAGCATGCTTTCCTCCTATTTGACAAATCGCGCATTGTAATGTGGGCACCATGCTTGGTCTTTCTTGTGCCTCTGGTCTTAGTGGCATTGGCCCTCCTCCCGCAAGGTAATTTGCAAACAATGGGTAGTGGTCCTTGTTGTGCCCCTAGCCCTTGCATTTTACACACCATACCTCATCACGCATCTTTGGGCTAGTTGTCCTATCTTGTTTCAAACTCTACATCTCTAGGCACAAGTTTTTCAGCTACACGTGAATCTGCTGAACTCCCAAGTTAGGATGTTGTATTAGAGTCTCATGCAATCTCATCACGACCCTGAGTGGTTAGCCTTTATTGGGATAGCCCGTTGCATAGATGTAGTGTTAATGATACTACAAACCATTTGCGGTGTTGCTGATATGTTTATGTCATGTTCGCTTCGTGAATTGTGCACTCCAGTCTTTGATCCAACTCCCATGGGGTCTTGCCTGGTAGTATTGTGATTTCCTTGAGTCCAATGATCAACTGTGCCTCTAAATTTGGCCTGCTAAATTCTTTATTTAGTGCAGCTTGGATATCCGTGATCCCCACATTCGGATTGTCATTGGAATGCTTAATGTACCAAGTCAGTGCATGATCTTGTAGAGTGCTAACCAATGTTGCCTTATTTTTGTCATCTATGATACCATGTGCTTCCCATACAACTTTTATCACGAACCAAAACTAGTCTGAATCTTCATTCCCTATTCCCTTGAACACTGGTAGCTTTACCGCACTTGCCATACTACTTCACAGTGGTGGTGGGGGTGGTATGGGTGAAGACGAGGGTGAAGATGGTGAAACTGGTGGTGGTGTGGGTAGATGTGGTATGTGCGGAATTCTCTGCCTTATCAGATTGATCACATTTCTTGGCGAAACCTTCGCGAGCTCTTCTCGCCCCCTCGGGGAGGTGAAATCAAGGGGCTAGTTTCTAGTTCTATGCTACCTTTGTTTCTATAGATCCTTCCACTCTGCATAGCCCCAAACATTAATTTATTTGCATAACTCGCTTTTCACACAGTAGCATTTTAATCCAAGTGTTCAAAGTTTTAATGTACTTACCTCGCGGTCCTTTGAGGAAGCGTCACTCTGCCTCGCTATAGCTAACTGAAGTATCTACCATGATTTGGTGATGAATCCTCCTATGATACGATCGAGCTAGTGATAGACATCATGTACGGTCTTCTCTTCCAATGCTTCCAGTCTGCGCACCAATTCTGGAATCCATACAATAGATTTGTCGAGTTTACACCTTCCTTGGCTATCTGCTAGCTTCGTTATCCACTCGTACAATTCAGTGAGGAAGGATGCAAATAAAATTTAATGGATCTTTGTATACAAGTAGTAGTCTAACCACTTTTCCTTTGATAGTTACGGATTCCTATTTTCCTATGCCACGAACTCATGAATCTTTCTGTCCAACCAATCTTCAATCCCTTTCTTTATCGAATTCCAGTGATACTACATCAGACATCTCTATGAAGATCCTGGTCCCAACAACGGAACCATTTTCTGCCTTGTAGGGGCTTGACCTAGGTTCAGAATTAATTAGCCAAATAAATCCCTGTACTATTGGCACTTTTAGTAACAATCCACGGAGCACAGACTGAGGTCTCACTCGAAGTAGTATGGGAGGGTGCTAGAACCAGGTTTCTGCACCCTTGAGATATCTGAGAGGTTCGACTGGTCCACTGTTTGTTCCTATGCGTAGGTGGCTTCGTGCACTTTTCCGTCCCTCGCAGCCTGATGCACTGCCTTCATGTAGCCCTATCCAGGGCTGTGGAGCTCTCGTGCCGCACTCTGCACTATTACCCAAGACCTTACGTATCTTTTAGTACTAGTTAATTGCCTTCATCTACTTGAATGTCTTAAGTTATAATTAGTTATACAAAACATTCATACAGGTTCGTGCAGTAAATAAACAATATACTTGCAAATTATACGCAATCATGCATTAAACTAGGAAAACATATGCAGAAATATAGTAAAACTTCTCTTTATTTATTCTCCCAACGGTTACAGACTCGACCTGCCCTATACACTCAGTTGCAGGGGTTCTCGCACTCAGCTGCAGACTACTAGGCCTCTGTGCACTTAGTTGCCAATCCTTCTCCTACTCTATGACCCGTAGATACGCTTTACACTTCGACTCAATCCCTTAGACTTCTCCTCTTCTTCTATTCTATATTCTATTAGTTATCTTATACACTTAGAGCCTCGCTCTATTTATACAATCCCATGGTCCGTGGACCATGCGTAGGTCTATCCAGCCAGCATTACATTACAAAAGCTAGGGTGGACAACCCTGTGACTCTATTATACTTTCCCGCCCCACGCCCATAATTCACAGAGCTTTTACAAGAATATTCAGTCAAAACTTGGGCTTTAAGCCCTAAAACATGCCTTGGGGGGATTCCATGCCCAACAACAAGAAAGACAACAATATTTCCAATGACTGGACCCACTATCTCCGGAAGTAACTTCCTTAAGGAAAATTCAATATAATAGATTAAAGATGAACCATTCAAAATTTCATTGATATCAAAGTAAATTACGAAACAGCCTGTGAAACTTCAAAGAAGTTCTACTATTCACTTTTTATAGTCTCTGATAAGATAAAAAAAAATCATAATAATTCTTTCTTACTTAATTTTAATATATATTACAACGTATTTCCAATGTTGGAATGATAAAGCTATCCTAAGAATAGGAAGATCTTTAGGATTGGTTATTTAAACTATAAAATCCTGAGATAATAGATCATATCTCCTCCTTGATTGTTCCATGCAAATAGATGTGAATCCTCAACCAATATCCCAAGATTAGCCTAATGGTCTTTAAAACTTGGTTATTCTCCAACATTTCAAGGGAACGGTAATCGTTCATCATATTTCTCTTCTACATAAATTAACTCAAATTTTAACTTTATCATATCTAAAGCACTCATATTGTAACTTTATCATATCTAAAGCACTCAAATTAACTCATTAACAACATGAAATACTAAGATATTATTAACTACTTTTATAGAGCTTCTATCTCTCCAATTTTTATAAACTATACTTAAGGGTCTTGTGAAATGAATATTTAACTGAAGAAACAATGGGAAGAAACATACCAATTCCATGGCCCAACATAGATAGAGATCATAGGTGAAAATATTTTACATTACAGAAATGGTTTTCTACAGAAACCATGGATGGAACCACCCCATCCCCATTTTCTAATTCATTCATGTTGGCATTATGACACAGGTGTTGTCCTTGATGGCAACTCACTCAGATGACATATCACAGTTCAGCAGGTTAACAACACATAGTTACATATCAGACTTCACAGAATGAGGAAAGGGAGGTATATGTAGGTTCACCTTGAAAAAGTATCATATACATGCGGGTTAACAAACCAAAAGGATCATATACGTACACATGCACTTTCACAAAATGAAAGGTGCATATATCTTGGAAAACTAAGTTTTGGTCCAAGGTATTTGGTCCATGGTATTTTGGTCCATGGTATTTTGATCCATGGTATTGGTCCAAGATATATGGTCCGAGGTATTTGGTCCAAGGTATTGGTCCTAAGTGGTTTTGGTCCATGGTATTGAGTAAGGCCTAAGAATAGAAAAGGAGGAGAGGATCATTAGGCAAAAGCACTCAACCATTGAACATCTGATGAAGAACAAGATCTAGTATACAGGTTATTGGTTTATGGTGCATAGCTAGATTTGAACCAAGGATGAACCTTAGCGCTTGATGAAGGATAAGATCTAATGATTGGTCAAGATCTTAAGGCTTGAAGTGAAGTATCTTTATGTGGTTTAGTCATTTATCTGAATAACCGGCACATATTGTAGTCCGTAAATATGATGATCTGGGTATAACTGAAGTCTGGAATTGTTGTAATTCTTAAATCATCATTTACAAATCTGTATGCAAGTTCACTTTAGAAAAGGCACGTATACACGTCGGTTATGCATATCAAAATAGCGTATACATATTAAATTTGATTTTCAAATCTATATATAGGTTCGCCTTGAGAAAAATGCGTATGCACGTATGTTTGACACATTGAAGTAGCATATACCTCATAAAATATGTTTTAGCTTCTTCTATTTACTGTTGCATTGTTCTAGGTTCTGGCTTGGGTTATGGTTATTGTATTCTGGTTACAGTATTTTGAAAGATCAAATTGAAGGGTTGTCAAAGTGATTGATTGATTCAGTTGTGGTTGGTGCAAAAGATTAGTTGATGCAGATATATTTGATGATTGAATGATGTTATTGATGGATCCAATCTGAAAATTTATGAAATGTGGTCCCTAGAAGAAAAGAGAAGGTTGTAGCCTTCTGTAGGCCGGCACCTACATACTAGTAAACATATCAGCTAGTACAAGAGCTAGGGGGTTGTAGTTCCCTTCCAGTATAATCTAGAAAACAAGAGAAGGTTGTAGCCTTCTGCAGGTAGAAGCCTGCATATTGGTATAAGACTACACCAGTACAAAAATTGTAAAAAAAGTTTCTTATTAAAAAGAAGATAGAGACGATTTCCGCAGGTGGTTTTCACCCACATTGGGTTTTCACTTTATATCTTGTGTTCATATGTGTGATTGTCTGTTCTGTTTTTACTACGCCTGCTTACTATTTATATGGTTCTAATGCACTGATTAAAGATCAACATATGATGAATTAACTGAATCATAAGTTTGCAGGATATACACTAGTTGCCTTAAACACGGTTGCATATACACGTAAGTTCCATTAACTGAAGTAGCATATATGAATTTGATTATGGAAATGAAAAATCATTGACTTGCTAATACTGATTCACCCCCCCTCAGTATTATTTCCAACAATTGGTATCAGAGTAGGTCCTTCAGAAGAAGCTTGATCACTTGAAGGAAGATCCATCATCATGAGTAATCAAGAAAGAGAGGGATCCATCATACCACCAATGTTTGATGGAAGCAACTTCGTTTATTGGAAGGTAAGAACCACAACCTATCTTCAATCTCTTGGAACAGATGTCTGGGAAATCGTGGAAGGAGGATATACATTTCCATTAACAATTCCTATAGATGCGGCAGGTAAAAAGAAATATGAAACCAATGCAAAGGCTGTCAATACATTATTGAGAAGTCTGTCACAATCATAATTTGTTAAAGTTATGCAACTCAAATCCGCCAAAGAAATATGGGACAAAATTGTTCTAAGCTATGAAGGAGACTCTCAGGTAAAACATGCAAAACTGCAAATTCTCATAATTTAATATGAAACTCTCAAAATGCACAATGATGAAAGTATAGCTAGTTAATTCTTACGTATAGATGAGACTATTAATTGCATGAAGAATTTGGGTGAAGAGATAAAAAGAGTTACTTTAGTTGAAAAGGTTTTAAGATCCTTGTCTGCTAAGTTTGAATCAAAATTATCTGCCATAGAAGAAAAGCAAGATCTTCGGACTATTACTATGACACAGATTCACGGAATCTTAACTGCTTTCGAGATGAGAAAAGGAGGTCCATCAGATATGAGAGAAGCTGCACTTAAATCTTCAAGAAGAGAAGAACTCAATGAATCAGGACATCTTTCAGAAGGAGAGGAAGAAGCAAACTTTGTCAAGAACCTTCAACGGGGTTCCGAAAGATTTAGAGGTAAACTACCTTTCAAATGTTTTGCTTGTGGAAGAGTTAGTCATTATGCTGCCAAATGTCCTCATAAAGATAAGCTTGATAAAGGTAAGGAATCAGCAAAATGGAATAGAAAACAAAGTGTAAGTAAGAAGAT
>APFE030153712.1:236135-257709 GCA_000404065.3 Pinus taeda
GTTATATTGGAACCCCTACTATTCATAAATTATATTGAAAGGCCCTGATGAAATATAAAATATCGATTTGCCTTTAGCTTCTTCTACTTATCCCTCATTGCTTTCCACACCATAGGACCGTTGCTTGTGACTGCCAGTATAGCACTTAGATGTGATGCCTCCAAGATCCTGCTGGGAGCCTATCTCCCTATGTTATAACTCTCGTCATTGGTTCTTTTGGGCTTCCACAACCAAGTGTTAGTATCATCAGATATTCTTTCATCGTAACTTTCCTCATAGAGCATTTATAATGGAGTTACAAGATGTTCAACCACCGAAATACTTCATAGAAATTAGGTGTTATCACTACTCAACGCCCTTGGTTCTTTGGGTCTCCACACGACCATGTTCTAGATAGTATCAGAGCCCCTTTTATCATTTTGCAAATTCCATTTACACAGGAGCTACGATGTCCTCATCCTCCGATATGAAAACCTTTGAGATGATATCATGCTTTCGCCATTTCTCCATGTAGTGTCTCTTGAGTAGTTGACACGTGTCACCCTGATTTCCTCATGGGGCTATTGAAAGTGCCAAAACAAGCTGCCACTTGTCCACTGTACTTCCACATCATGTTGATGTTAGTTTCCACTACAGCTTCTCAGAGCCAATCACATGCCATCATGTGTCCTACCAGAGGAGAGAGAAGGGGTCCCAACAAGCCTTGGTTTTGCAACGAAAACATTTTTTAATCTTGTTATGCATCCCTTGATGCTTTTAACAACATCGAAAGCTTAATATATCATCACTTCTCAAAATTCCAATGTTAAAAAGTTTGGAGGTTTCGATAGCTTCAACCTTCGGATACTTCGATATCCACCTGCACTAATGTTTTGATCGCCTCTAGCTTCCAATATCTTGTTATGACCTATTTCGAGGTTATGATATTCTCCGACCTCTTATATAGCCTGCTTCGATGCTCCTCTGACCTCCAATATTTCGGCCTGCTTAGGACTTCAAGACCCTGACTTCGGGAGTCCATAACTTTCGTTCTAGGAGGCCATTTTTAGACTTCCATGTACCGGTGGAAAGCTCTTTCAGAGAACTTTCCAATAGAGAGGGTATGATGTAGACTTTGAGCCCATATGCTACCTATAAAATGGATGAAAAATATCTACCATTATTTTCTCCTTAACTCGTCTTCTTGTGCCTCGAATCATGAACTGCCAACCACCATAGTCATCATTTTATGGCTTCTCGAGTAAGCCTACTACTTTGATGATTCTATAAAAAGCACTGCAGTAACCATATGGTTCCTCTTGGACTCCTAATCGCCATAGTCATCATTTTATGGCTTTTCCAATAAGCCTGTTACTGTGATAATTCTCGACTAGAAGCCTGCAACTACCATAAGGTTCCTCCTGAGCCTAGAATATCAATCACTCTAGTCAATATAGACCAATTAGCATCACAAATAAGTTAGGGAATATCAAAGCCAACATCTGCTACGACAAGAATCCATGCTAGTCTGGTTGACATCAATGTCAACACTCCTGCCAATAGTTATACAATGCCAACTTCCTAACACATCTCCCATCATGATTGTTGACATCAATGCTAACACACTTGCAGATATCTTTACTAAGCCACTAGCCATCCAGAAAATGCAAAATGTCCAACAATCTCCCCCTTTAGCATCAAAGTTAACACCTCAACCACATCCTAACTTTGATGGCCACTCCATATTCTCCTTTCAAAATCCTCCTATCATAAGCCACCAATGACTTTCTCTCTTTTGCACGGGTCATCACATCTTCTCCACAAATTCTCTCTGCCTTTGACATCAATGGAAAAGGGTTACAAGCTTCATTTTTCTCCCAGATGCAATCACTGATTGTTAAGACTAAAGTCTAGTTATTGAGATGTGCATTATGATTTGTGTTAGGGTCCTATATTTCATAGAAGGAGTTGTTTTTACCTGATGATTTTATATTTGAAAAATGTAAATAATGTTTCATGTTTGAAATTTATTTCCAAAAGGATTATATATATATATATATATATATATATATATATATTATATATATATATATATGAGGGACAAAAAAAATAGAATAAAGAAAGAAATGAAAAACAAAACATAAAAATAAAAATAAAAATAAAAATGTGTGAAAATGTCCCCCTAGGTGAGAAAACATAAATGCCACCAAGAAAAATCAGTATTGCATCAGTTTACATTTAGAAATTTTGAATACAGTGTGTAGCTTGTTTAAATGCCACTTGGTAAATAGGAAAATTAGAAATAATTTGGGCTAATCACATTGTTTAATCGTGATTAGGCTAGGAATACAATAGGTTAGATTAGTGAATAAATTAATCACTTGGTTTAATCATGATTAATTGATAGGAAAAAATCAGTAAAAAATGTGTTATGCTAGTTCAAATGCAACATTAAATTGTTTCTAAATAGTTTTTAGGAAAAAATAGTTTTTGATTAAGTTTACCTTAAGTAGGGGTTAATCGCGCTTTAATGCTTTTGTAATAATGTTGGAAATATGTATTTTAGCCTAAGTTCGCACGTATGAATGAAATGGAAAGCTGAGATCTTCCCTTGCTTGAATCAACGACGGGGGAATGTTTTCGGCTCCCCCTGAGCTCAACTCCGCTTTTTCCATTGGGGGGGGGGGTAGTCTGAAGCTCCTGCTATGTGGCACCCTCTCAGCATTTCGCACCCCCCCACTTCACTATCATCGCACCCCCCTCCCCCCCCCTTTGAGAAGTCTTGCGGCTTTTGACTTCTGCCAATTCCACTTCCACTCACCACCTACCACGTGGACCTCGTGTCCCCTCCTTCCATCAGCATGCTATGACATATCTCTGACCCCACCATACTTACCACCTCAGCCTACCTCCCCTCCACACTCTCTCTGTGACCTCACCCTTACGGACCCCACTCACACGACTATTACCAACCGTTAAACTTATCCCAATGACTCACTTCCTCCCAATCTTATGTTGCCATCTAGCGCCCCTCTTGCCATCTCAGCAAGTCATTACTGTATTAACTCCTTTCCGCTCCCTATGCAATAGACCCACTCCCCGTTAACGGTAAAGGATTAATGGTTAATTGGGAAATTGCTCTATATAAACGCTTTGAAAATTTTAAACTTATTTCTTTCATCATGTTGTATGATCAGCAGCAGGTTACAAATACTTAAGCCATAACAGTGACCGGTTAAATTCCCCAACCATTACTGTTTCAAACTGTCATCAGGGACCTAGTTCAAAATTCCTCTGTCATTTTCTTACTCCAGGTAATCTGTGACCTTTTCTCATTTCAAAAAATTCATCATGCCACCTAAAATGAAACTCCCCAAAGAAAAGGTAAAGAAACCATAAGACAACCCCATCCTGCCCCCACTTGTAGACTTAGATCATGTACCTTTATTGGACCTGCATTATAAAATTGTTGAAACCAACCATCAATTTGACTTATTTGAACTTCACAGTTGGTTAAAACATAAATTCCTTGACCAAAGAGATGAAATTAATCTATGGGAGTCTACCCTCCCTCAATTCATGTTTCCACAGACCCATTGTTCCCTGAGTTAAATCCTCGTGTCAATTGAGTTATGTCCCCTCTCAAAGAGCTATTGTAAGTCGCAATGGTGAAATTTTGATAACTATCATAGCTAAATCCATTGAACAAATGCTCCTGGTAACAATCCCAGAGCCAGCTAAGCCACTATCATTAGACTCTCTCACAAATCTCTACAAGAATTTAACTTTTCCCCAGAGAGCTAACATCTTTGAAGTTTTTCTGCCTGAAGATTCCCGATTACCAAAAACAAACCCTCCATATTCATCTTCCATGTTCCTTGAGGGAACCAAGTGGATTATTTCAATCATCTCTTACATTCTTAGTTATCATTCTGACCAGTGGGTTGATGAGTACATTGTTGGCTTCTTGTCAATTTTCACCACTGGTGAGCAACCAATCATTTTTAATTATAGCCATTTTATTGTAGAGGCTATGCATGATCAGTTTATCAAATTTTCTACAGAGGGAGATTTCAAATACTCCTCTGTTTTAGTGTACATGTTTATTTATCACCAAGAAGACAAATTCATTTTCACCTTGCAGAAGAAGTATGAGCATGGTAATGCTCAGTCAGTCATAGAATGGACATCCTTGGCGAGAAGGAATTCCACAGAATTCTCTTTCATAGACTTTGTGGACCAATTTTATACACAGTGGTATGTCTCCTACATAGTGACCAGGGTAGGTGAAGACATTTAGAAGATTCTAAATCTCAGTGATCAAGTAAAGACAGGGGACTGGTATCTTTACCAGACCTACACAAAAATTCGGATATATGGGTGTGAGATGCCACCCTATAGACTACCCAAATTTGTGCCTATGATACTTTTCTCATTAGAGTACATTCGACAGATGATTCAGATGGATGATCTACATTTTGTGGCAAGCAAGAAGAAGGCCTAGTTCAAGATTAAAGACAGAGTAGGACTTTTTGTCTACAATACCAGATCAGTTAGTAAGGTGATTTGAATTGGAGCATATTAGTAATGTTTTGCTAATTCCCCATTCAGAAATAAACCCAAGATGATTATCATTTGCTTTTTCAGGTGCTTAAGGATTCAAAACTTTTGCATAATTAATAGATTCCCATGATAGTTTCCTATGTAAATGTTATAAACATTTTAACATAAAAACATATGCTGAGCAACATCAATATAACAACAAAGAACATCAAAATATAACACACAACAATCACATGATAAAGGAGTTTACCCCTCCTGGGCTACGTCTCCTTGGTCCAGCTTCCAATGCCTTGGGCCTCTCTATTATGGTCAAATTACATCAAAAGTGTGTTTACCATGCTCATTTGCCTCTGAAACCTGTCTCAATGAGTTCAAAAATAGTAAAAACTACTAGGATTAACTATTTTTGCATCAAATTTGGATAAGAACTGAAGGAGTTATGACTTATCCCAGTTCTCCCACTATTCTTTCCACAAAATGCTCAAAATCAAGCAGAAAACTACAAATTAGCCCTAAAATCCACTAACTGGGAAATAATTTCTCCACACCTTAGGCCATATCCTATCGACCGTATCAAAAATTGCAATTGGAAAGTTCAGGTGGGCATAAGGTCTTGTTTTAGTGGCGGAACACTAGGATGCGATATAGGTGAACTCGATAATAGATTAAATTGTAGCATAAACAAACTTCGCTTCTAGGGGCTATCACATTTCGGAACTCAGTGAAGCTCAGCATGCTCTTAACACAGCAAAACATCGTGATTCAATGACGTGGACCTGCGAGACCATAAAACTATAACACAATAACATATCATGTCTGGGAACTCAAATTGTACTGGGGCCAGGGCCGATACTTGTTTGCCTATCCCTTTCACTGATTGCGATTGCGATTTGATCGCATAGCAACCCAACCTACCGGAGGCCGATTTGAAACACCTTTTCTACCTACCGCTATGATATGAGATCTATGAGGGCCAATGGCAGGCTACCACTTGGTGCCTCCTTATTCGCTGAAGACTTGCCACATCATCCCAATCCTGCCATGTAGGCAAGTCAAACTTGAAATTTGAATTTCTCTAACTTCTGCATACGAACTTGGATTTGAGTTCCGTTCACACCGTTGGATTCAAAATGACAAGCTCTTCAATCTGAAGCTGAGTTTGAAAATATTATGACACTTTGACTTTTGAGCATAATTCTGAGCACATGATCATAAGGAAGTCGATTTGTTGCTGAAGCAAATGTACTTTAAATTGTGGTTCACCTCATCTTATGACCTTTTTGGCTTGATCTCAAAGCTAAGGGTGGAGCAAATGACCACACCTTATTCACATACTCCTTGACCAGAAATTGAGCAGTACATGAACCAGACTCAATGCGTGGAAAACACATTGCAGGAGGTAGAGGAGTGGATTCTTTCTACTAAAACCACTTAAACACCCATACCTAAAGAGAAAAAAGAGAAGAGAGGAAGAATATTCCCCGATGATAGAAATAGGAGCAAAATATTTCCTAGTTTATACAAAGAAGCAAAAAACCAACTCTGCAACTATTTTTCAATAGGACACAGAAGAACAAAAGACTATTGTAAAGATATGTCCTCATTTGTCTAGCAAAGAGGAGGATATATTCATAGGATCACTGTTTTCATCTACTTCTAGAGATCCTCCAAAGACACCAAAGACAATTGGTTTGGCTCAAGACACTACTGAGCCCAACATTTTTTCCAAATATAAGGCAATTAAGCAAAGGAATGAAATGGTAAAATCCTCCACTTATACGTAGTTCTCGAAACAAATAGCTGTATCTCAATATATATTACTATGAACATTTGACTCAGAGAAGCAAAAAATGCAAATAACATTTCTTGAATCCAAAGTACCAGCTCCCATGTCACCTGGAGATTACAAGGAGTTTGTGTTCACTTTTGATGCACATCATATTCGTCCCATAGACCAGATGGACAGACACAAACAAACAAGTGAGATGATGTATTCCACACTCAATAACACTACCATGGCTGCCTCTAAATTGCAAGTATCACTTAATAATGTACAATCCCAACTCAAGTTAGAGAATCTTTCATCCTTAGCCAAGGATACTAGAATGAAGTTAGCTGAAGAAGTTCTAAAGAAAAAGGATGTTGACATAGCAGCCTTGAGAAAAAAATTAAAGCTACCTACCACAGAGGATCCATAGGCCAAGGAGCTAGGAGAGATGGAGAAGCAAAAAGAGTATAAGTTCATGATAGTCATTGAGATAAACAACCAGATCAAGGACATAGAAGCATAACTAGAGAAATTGCTAAAAGAGAAAGAGCATGCAACATAGTTGGTCATAGTTCCACTTACATCAGTCCCAATCTCAGCAACCACAACCCCAGAAGCATCTGCATCTACATCAACAACAACAACAGATTCAAAAAGTGAATTGGTTAAATCCATGGACAGTCTAACTATCCAGGAGCAGGAAATTGCTAAGCTAAAAGCTCCCTAAGACATTGTCAGAACATAAGTTAAAAATTGATAATTTTTATGTGGAAAAGTTGCAAAAAACCCATCAATCTAATCTAAAAATTGAGCAGTTGCATAGTGAATCAGTTATGGTTCAAACTCTAGCCCAAGCCAGAGAAAATATATGGACAGAAATCGATGAAGCCATCACAAAAATATGGCCTTCTATACAAATCATTATTGAACAACAGGAGTTAGTGCAGAAATTCCAAGAGGTGGTCAGGAAGATTAAAATAGACTTAGGGCAAAAACCTAGGGAAACTACAACCATCATCAAATTTATGAATTCCAGGAATAGAGAAGAACTACAGGAGCTGGGAATTCAGGATAGAACAGAAACCATCCTGGAGGTCAAAAGGATGCAGACCAAAAGGACTCTTGTGAATCAACTAGATCAAAAATTCCAGAGCTTAGAAACTAGCATAGAAAGGCTCCACAAGAAGTTGTAGGTGTTGAATAGGAAATGTCTGCCAAACTTGATTAATATAGAGAATGAGTTCATTAGCCTAATAGAGTACCAGGACAGATTAAGTAGGATTACCCATGAAAAATCAGCATTTGCAGGGATCAAAGGGTATATCACAAGGAAGGCATTCATGGAGGCCTTGGATTTTGATTTATTTATCGGTCATGAGGTCAGGCACCTATTTTTCATCAAGTCAACCTTTCAGAAATACATAGATGTGGATGAAAGCTACATGAAATTAATTAAGTTTCCAATCCCAAGTGAAGATAGGTAGGACAAATTGTATGAATTACTAGAGAAATTCATAATTGGATAACAAGGCAAAACAACACAGTATATTTTGAGGCCTAGTCACCAACAGTCTTCCTTAAAAACAGGGCCAACATTCAGCAGTTTGAAGATTCCCATTATTTTGTTCTAATTTTGTAATTAGTTTTAACATTAATAGGATTCCATCTTGATATTTTCAAATTAATTTTGTATACATAAAAAATCAAAGTGTTAGTGTTGGGATTAGTTTTGTAGAAAGGACTTATGTTGTAAAAAATTTCACAGAGTTATCATTGATCATATTTCAGTAATACAACGCAAGCATTACAGGATTCTTGTGTCAATTCCATTGGTGAAGTGAATCTTTCTCTGTTAAATTTTTTCATTGTTTCTCATATATGTTTTTGAAATCTAAATTATTCTAAGAAGAGTATGAACATAATTTGTTTAAAATTACACTCTATATCTGACTTATGAATAATTTCTATGTTTTCTACTAAAAATTAAAAACAAAATTCTTAATTGCTCTACTTTAATTGGATTTTTGAATCTTTTTCTTCTTCTCCATATCATTAATCTTAAAGGATCCAATGAACTTGCCTACCCTGCCTTATAAGTTGAGTCTATAAACTCTGCATTTGATCAATCTAAACCTGTCACTCCATTACCTAGTGGCCTAGTTTCCACTAACCTAACCCAACAACACAGAAAACCCAAACCTGAACATGATAAATGTCCTAATATGATCAATAAAACAAAGCTAAATCATAAAGAGAGATTCCTCTTTGAAACTGGAAGGGATAGATTCTTAGTTTCCAAAGTGGTTCTGTGGTTACCTCTGTGATTTTTTCTACAACCTCCAAAATTACGGAGTGATAACACTTTGCAGACATCTCTTCAAGGACTATTGTTGTTGCTGCTCCATAAATGGGAAAATGTGATATGCTCCCCCTAAACATATACTATCACTTCATTGAGCTTCCAATCTTGTACACCTTATGGTTGTTGGCTAAATATTTCTCTTTCCAATTCATATTTTGTATCAGTTAAAAATAAAACTAATACCAATTATTAGTGATGCATTTCAACTTTCTCTTCATTGTTGTTTTTTATTCATCATCTATGCTCACTTCTCCTAAGCATCTTAACCACTTCTCTCCCTGAGATCATACCTCAAAACATGGACCGCTACTTAGACAATACCAATTTCACTAAGAAATAGATACAAATTGGATGTTGTACCTGACAACATCTTATAACTGTTGTCTAAAAAATACATGTCCACTTATACACAAATGTGACTCCATATGAATCCAAACCATCAATTATCATAGTTGTTAGGGTCCTATGTCTAAATATCTTGGTCATATTAGTCTTGCTATGTATCTAAGGTCAAATTTATAAATATTAGTCATGATGACCTAACTATTATTGTTTAAAGAGGTTTAGGTTTAGGCTACGTGTCATGTAAAGGTGTCTATTTTGCTAAGAGCCTAATGTCTAAAGTCATGTGTTTTCCTTACTAAAGGGTAGTCATAGGAAGTCTTTGGTCACCTTGGAAAGAGTACAAAAATCAAGTTATACAAATCCTTAGTTGTTATGAGTTAGTCACCATCCTTAGTCATTATAAGTAGGTCACTTAAGTCTAGAGGTTATGTCTACATCAACACAATCATGAGATGATTTAGGCACAAATTTGGAGGATTTTTGGAGTCAGTTTGAATGTCATTTTGAGGAAAACTCATGATCTTAACAGGAAATAACAGTTAGAAGGACAATCCTTCCCTCTTCCCAAAGCACCATGTTTTCAAAAGGTGCTTCACATTCATGATTTTCCTTTTCCTATCACGATCAATGCTTTCATTTCCACTCTAGGCCATTCAACATGTCTATTTGAACTTTCATCTCCATTCCATGATGCTCAACCCTTCACCATTTTCCTCAGAGGCTCTAGTTTTCTCTTTTGATTCACTACGAAAGGGAGATAGGGGCATTGCAAATTCACACAGTGCTATCATTCTTGCATGTCGGTTGTCAAACGTTCTTCATAGGTGAAAATATAGTGTGTTATATACCTCATTTGTCACTGCCAATTCACATTTTCTCTGTTTTCACCTCTACATGCAATAGGTGCCTTAAGTTGAAAACTAAATCAAACTCCTTCCCTTAAGTTCTTATGCTCGAAAGTGTTTAAAAAATAAAATATCTTCAGTGTTATATTTCTGGATTTTGTGTTGCGACTATCCCTTAAAATTCTCTGCCTTCCAGGTTTTATCTATAAAAGTATTTACACAACCTTCACCTCCCAACTGCCTTGTTGAAATCATATTTTTCTTCAGATCTGGAACATGCCTTACCTCTTTCAATAGCCATTAATTTCCATTGTGTTTTTTTTATGAAAATTGTACCCATTCCAATGATTTTAAAGGGTTTATCATCACCCAATCGAACCTTTCCAAAATCTCCTTGAACATTATCATGAAAATGTTTCCTATTAGGTGTGGGATGGAATGCGGCCCCTGAATCTACCACCCAGGCATAAATAATATTTTCTAATGAAAGAATCAAATCATCTTGCAACACATCACCTATCGCATTCACTTCATGATTGTTTTCTTGCTACATGTCTCCTTGTTTTCCCTTTCGAGACCTGCAGTCTTTCTTCAGGTGTCCTTTCTTCCCACATTTCTAGAAAACTATCCCCGATCTGGACTTGGATCTGACTTTCCTTGACAAACTGCGATATCCTAGGCTCTTTCCTCTTTCCATTTTTCTTCCCCTAGTCTCTGCAGTCAAAGCATTACCTGATGTCTCACCGGAGCTTTCCTGTTGCATTTCGTCACTAAGGATTACACCGACAACATCATCAAACTTTAAAGTACTAGATCCAAAGATAGAGTTACTAATGGCCATAACTAAACCATTCCAACTTTCTGGCAATGAGCACAGAAATAACATAGCCCTAACTTCATCATAAAAAGTTACCTCTACAGAACTTAACTCACTGGTAACTGCATTAAATTCATTTAAATGATCAGCAACAGATCCACCTTCTGACATATTCATATTAAATAAACACTTCATAATAAATACCTTATTTGAGGCCGAGGGTTTTTCATATAGTTTTTCCAATGCCGACATTAAACCCTTTGTTGTCGTTTCCTTTGAAATATTAAACACTACCTGATGCCGCTAGGCATAGTCATATTGTTCCAAGTGCCTTCTGTCGAGAATATCCCATTCTATTTCTGTCATACTCGTCAGCTTCTTTGTCTTTCCTCTCAATGGTAGGTACAGATCTTTCTGGTACAAGTAATCTTCCATTTTCATCTTCCACAGGTGGTAGCTTTTCCTATTAAATTTTTCGACCCTAGACCTACCATCTTTTGCCATTGCTCCCACTCGAACCAGGAACCCTTCTCTCTTACGAGTTTATTAGCCAAATAGACCTTCGACTCTAATACTTGTTGTTAGGAAATTTACAGTAGAGAGATAAATTATTACTAAATTTACCGAGATTTACAAATAGGAACATAATATTTATCCAGGAAATCCCCAAATCCGGGGAAAAACCCAACCCAATGAGATCTCATTAGCATTGGCCAAAACCCTAGCCAATCCAGCCAAGTGAGCCTTCACCACTCACCTCCAGGCCTACATTACATTGAAGTATTCCCAGCCTTTTATAGGCTCCATTACATGCAATACCACGGACCATAATAACATGGGTACACTATACCATGTGCCCAAAACCACTACTATTTAACCAGGTCAACCTTGACTCAAACCTCGAGTCAATTTTACCTAACATTTTGTGTAATTTCTTGTTGTCTGTTAAGTCATTATCAGAGGTTTTAAATATCATAACACCTCCATTATTACAAAAAACCAATTTCTTATTACCATAAACTATTCACTGTTGCAAAAGAAAAATCATGTCAACTCCAGAAGACAAGAAGCATAAGGGAGGTTCCATAGTACGATTTAAGCCACAATATATCACAACCATCAATGCATATCCAACCATCATAATGGCTTTTGAACAAGTAGGGTGTATGAGGCTTTGTGAAAATATTAAGGCGTATCATCTATAGTTGCCAAAGGAGTCTACTAGGGGTTCTTATGGTTTGCAAGAAAAGGTGGAAACTCTAAATTTTCCAGTCACAACTCAATCAATAGCCAAGGCCACTGAGATCCCTTTTAATGGAGAAGAATGGTTCAATGGTATGGATTTTGATTTGGTTGATTTGAAAGACTTTCTAAAACCAAAACATCAGAAAGGATATGGTTTTGATGTTCCAAGAAGGCATCTACAAGACCACCATAGTAAACTGTTGGAAGTGATTCAAAGGTACTTCACATGTGAAGGGAGGTTCAGTAAAGTGTATCACTATCACATTACACCCTTAATGCATTTTACTAGCAAGAAACATTTGAATCCTCCTTATTATTTGTTTAGGAGTCTATGTAAGATGGCTGACAGAGTTCAAACAAATGGAAATTAGATTGAAGCCAGTTTATTTCATTTTTCATTAACTAAATTGTTGGTCATAAATGAGCTTGAGAAGAAGGAGCATTCATGGTACGAATTTTTTGTTTCTTCAAGGTGGATAGTACAATCTTCAAATATCTAGAGGACCAAGAAACACACCCCATCAGTTGTGATCAAAGAAGTTTCACCTGCATCAACAAGCTCAGTAAAAAAATCCTTCGACTAAAATCAAATTAGTTGATAAGAGAAGTGTTAAGAAGCTTCCTTTCTCACCTAAAGTAGAAAAAGTGACAAGGGTACCTAGAACAAGAGTTGTAGCCAAGACATTTCCTGTAGATCCTCCATCTACACTTATTCAAGTTGTGGAATTATAAAGTACACATAATGAAGTGGAAATTGATGAAATAGACTAGAGCATTAAAGACTTACAAGTTCAATTGGACAAGGATCATCTAACAATATCATATTTGTAGAAAGAGAATAGGAAACTTAGGCATAAAGTATCATAAGAAAATATTCAGCCCATTGAAGGAGAACCATCAAAGGAAACATTGGCACATGCTACTAAAGGCAAAGGCAAACTAGTCATTGATGTTGAAGAGTTAAAGGAGGCAGATGAGCAGTCAAAGAGACCTAGAACTAGGTGTCTTGCCAAGGTGAAAATGCAAGTAAAGGGGATTGTTCATCCTTGACAAAGGATAGTTTTTTATGAGAAAAAAGAATTTGAAAAACTATTGGAACAACTTGAAGGAGTTCAACAATAGGTAGATTAGGTTGCAGAGAAGGATCATAGGGATAAATTGAGTTTGTTTAAGCAACTATAATTTTTTGAACTGTCCTCGATAAGGTCAGATACAAGTTAAAGTGGACCATACCTTTGCATAGGCAGGTGAGAAACTTATATACACAGAAACTGGTATTAAAAAGAAGACTCAGATTGGTAAAACAGAAGCTCACTAAGGCCAATGAATATAGAAGGAAAAGGAAGAGGGGAAAGTTAATATATTAGTAGAGGCCAGTAAAAAGGTGAATCTTCACTAGGAGGATACCACTAAGCTCTAGAAATATATTTTTTTTCTCAAGAGATTAGGAAAATGTCAATTTTGATAAGGCTTCCGAAAACGGAGCAAGGGGCTTACTGCACTTTTTATATAATATTTGGTACTGGTGGGGATAGTGAAGTTTTGAAGTTTTGATTTTCATGAGGGAAATTTATATGAAGGTTACAACATTCACATTGATTCTTTCAACACTTTATATCAAGAAAAAGTCACCATATGTTTAGATTTTTGAAGGCGATGCGAAAGGAGACAATCTTACTGCGAAAGTGGGGGATATTCCAAAAGGATGTATGCAAGCACTTTGAATCTTATATAGGAGGTTCAATACCATCAAAAATTTATTTTAAGCATACCCATTTTTTCCATTTTGATAGAGGAAGGCTGCAATCATACAAAACATGGAGGGCTACTTCAATTTGTTGCAAAAATGGCTAAGGTGACAATCAACACCATTTCATTTCAAATTTAGAATTTTTAGCTTCTAGAAGTAGTTTGGATCACGCGTCTAGGGGGAATATTGTCTTAGGAGGTGTAGTTAATGTTTAATTTCAAATATTCCAATTTTGTGATGTTTAGGCTTAAATTAGTTGTAAGGAAAACCACTCCTATTTTTCAATATAGAACTAAAACTTTGATGTATCTAGTTAGAAGTTTGTTTTGGTCAATAATTTAGACCACCTAGCATGGGAGATTGAACCTCATGATGTATATAGAGATGAAAAACATGGTAATGGGTTATGTGGGTTAGATTAGAGAAGAACAAACCTTTTCTGCATTGTATTTTTCTGGAAAACATTTCCAGTGAATGAATGAAAGTTAGAAGGTGATTTGTAGGGATTCTGTGTCAGAACCTTGGTGATTTTGTGCTCCTTTGATATTGTAAGTTGTCTCATGTGTTTACATCTCTTAAATGTATGTCTTCTTACTCGAAAAAGCCATATGTTTATTTCAGAATTCATCTTAATCGTGCTCTGATTTAGTTTTTTCCAAGTGATCAATGGTTTCATCTTAAAAGAAATATTTTAGAATTCATCTATGGTTTTGATGCTCTATGTGTTGACTTTCAGCTTTCTACCCTCACCCTCTACAACGATTTAACCTAAATTCCACCACCAAGGCTGCCTACCTTACCCCTGTGGAGAAACCCTTTCTCTTTTCAATATATCACTAGAACGAATCATGACTTGACATGAATCCATGCCCAATGGATTTGTCTCTTTTCTCATCAAAAAATCTTTGAAAATTAGACCTTACTAACCAATATACCTAGCCTAATATCAGATCATTTTAAGCAATCAAAGTAAGAGATCCCTCTCTAAGGCTAGAAGGGCTAGATTTTGGCCTAAAAGTGGTTTGTTGTTACCTCTAGAATTTCTCTTCTTAGCCTATGGAAATCAAAGAGTGATAACATTCTAGCGTTGTTTCCGAGGAGCGAAAGGTTCCATCTTCCCAAGGAAAGATCATCAAAGTTTCATATATGATTGTTAATGGTGGATAAGAGTTAGACACTTGAAGGTTGTACCATTCACTTGGTGAGTCAAATCAAGTTTCAAGCTGATCCAAAGAATCCACCCACAGCAGGCTCCAAAAATCATGCTTTTACTGGCAACTCCACCAGTCAAATATGAATTCAAAATCTAGAAGGTATGCTCCCATGAATTGAGATCGTATTCCAGGATTTCCAAATCACATGCCTTGTGTAGATTGGCAGACTTATTTGCCAAGATTCAAATATAGTGTAGGAGATGATGTTGCAATTCATTTGGTTAATTTTCACATGCATGTATGTAGATTTAAGGTTGAATTTCATGAGGACTGCTTGATGAATATGTTTATGGTATCCTTGGAGGGAAATGCACTATTATGGTATGAAATATTGCAAAATTATTGTTTGTATTCTCTTAGATATTTTCATATAGTATTTGATGAGAGTGATAAAGAATATCATCCCTCCTTGTTGTTGGTCAAAGACTGTTACACACATTTTAAGAAGTTTATTGAGAATTTGGAAAGTTTTTCTGAAGAAGATCAGTTTATGGATGAAGAGCTTGTAGAGGCTATTCATGAGAACCCTTTTAACCACCCAGAAGAAGATGTAGAAGTCAACTGCCATGATAATCTTTTTTTTGCTAACGCAAGAGTCAGACCTTCTATTTCATTAAACAACAAATAAAGTACATAAAATACAACAATCTTGATGGGCCGTGGAACAAGGAGAGAACCCAGCAAAACCTGTAACTTGGCCCAAGGCAAAAGCCCCGCCTCCTACAACCAAACCTTACAACTCTCTAAAGAAAAAAACAAGAAACTGGATTCAAACCCGAAGAGGAAAAAAAGTGCCAAACTAAAAAGCTTCCAACTCCGCACAACTCCCTTACCCGCGATTCAGTGGAATGAGTGATAAGCCTCTTCCCGCCAAGAACAAATTGCTTCCTGCCATTTTTCTAACTTGCTTCTTAAATCTCAACCGTCTAACCTCCCGCTCGATCCAACGATTATGGTTAATATCACTATGCTAAGTAGCGTGACGTTTACTATAAGGACCCACAACATGCTCGATCAATCTCATCTGTAGATCTGCCTTGCAAGATCTAATGGTTGAGGATCATATCGCACCTGCCTACATTCATGAACCATAGTGTGTGATAAGGGCGGTATTCCTCCTGACCCCACCGCCACGTGGAGCACGCTGAATGGAATCGCTCCTGAAATGGAAAAACCGCTTCCCGCTTGCTAAGGCTGCGATCACTAGAAAACGAAATAGTCCACGGTAATGCGAACAAAGAGGAAACACACTTGGTTTCACGACCTCCGAGAGTTCTCGGCTCCTGACCACTCACTGCGTATACCCTTCTTGAATCGATGTGACCTGAACCAACTGCCATCCTGCCTGTTATCCAAAAAACCAAATTGCCCGCGCTATTGCAACCAGAAACTACATGAACATGTCAACCTGGGATGCGAAGGTTGACTTGACTGTGAGAAAACTGCTAAACAACTCTCAAAAGACTCGACTACGAGCAAACCCTCAAAAGACCCGACTATGAGCAAACCGCTAAACAAAAAACTGCTAGTCATTTGCACCCCTCCTCCATGGCTCTTTTGATAAACATTGTCTTATCTTCATCTGCTTGGTCTTGAAACTTCGCTTTTAATCTATTCTGAGGTAGCTTATGCTAGTTTGTCGCCACCCTATTATCTGTGCAGATCACTCCTTGATTGGCTAGAAAATCTGCCAGTGTATTGGCCATTCTTCGCACATGTATAAAACTTTCTGTTCTCAGGCATTGGAGGTGACTGTGAATCCGTTGAAAGACCTAGATCAGCCTCCAGTTTCTTGAGGCTTTTTCTGGCTTCGTACCCCAGCTGATTCTCTTGACTGAGTTAATGATTAACTTTGAATCAACTTCAATGATCACATTTTGGCAGTTATCCTGAACCAGGAACTCTAGACATTGCTCCATAGCCATTAATTCCGCCATGTTGTTTGTGGCTCTTCCTAAATGGCAATAGAAGATGAACAGAATACTTTCGTTTTCATCCCTTAACACCCCTCCATAGCCGGCCATCCCTGGATTACCTTTTGAAGCACCATTAATGTTGAATTTCAGAAAACCCTTAGGGGGAGGATGCCAGAAATCTAGCTTAGGATCCAAAATTGAAACTTTCCTATCCAAGCCCTGAGGAATAAGTCCCTGCATCTCTAGCTGACAGAGAATCCTCAAATCTATTGCTGAAGGTGGATTCGTAGGGAGATTTCAAACTATAGTAGCAACCATCTCCTTAAGCTGTTTTAGGATCAGATCGTAAAGGAAATGGGAAGGTTTCTTAACATTCTTGAAGATTCTATTGTTCCTTTCTTTCCAAACATTCCAAATAATGAAGCTTGGTGTAAGGGCCCAATTTGAACCAAGAACTTCATTATCTGAAAAGTTTCTTCTCCAGTTGATAAGGGTATTGATAATACTCCCATTGTCCCTGTCAGATTGTTGGAGGATGGAGGCAAAAGAATGCCATAACCTGGAAGTGAAAATGTAGTTGTTGAGAAGGTGCTCCATTGTTTCCTCTTGAGCTTCATAGAGCTAGCATCTGGAAGGCCCCAAGACACCCCTCTTCCGAATGTTATCCCAAGTCAGAATTTTCCCATGTAGAACTAGCCACATGAAGAGTTTAATTTTCATCCAACCTTGATGCCTCCATGGGTTTTTCCAAATCCTATCCGAAGCATGGGAATCTAGTTCAAGGAGTATGAGTTTTGCTTCCTTGAGATTAAAGGTACTCTCATTGTTGTTGCCCCATCTCAGCTGGTCATGCCCCCCTGATACTAGAATTTTCCTTTGTTCTAACACTTTCATTAGTGTCTCAGCCTTAGCTTTCAGGGGGCTGTCATCTCTGAAATCCAATTTCCTCCAATTTCTCCATTTCCCTATACTGTTGTTTTGATCCCAAAAATCCTTAACCTTCGAAAGCCCCTTAGTATCTGCCTCTGCTTTGAGGTCCTCCAAATCCTCTTTTAACAGAATAGGTTCTTGTTGCCATCTATCCTCCCAGAATAAAGCTAAGTCTCCCTCTCTAATTTCCCAGAAGCTGTTATCTTGAACTAAGCCCCTGTTTTCCCAGGCTTTATTCCAAATGTGTGATCCCTTTATATTACCATCCATCCTTATGTGGTCATTATCTTGCCATGAGCTAGCATATTTTTCTTTCCAAATAATAGCCCATTGAGCCTCTGGTTCTTTTATCCAGCACCACCATAATTTTGCCCCTAAAACCTTACTAAGAATCTCAGTTTCCTCCAATCCAAGATCCACATGGTTTTTGGGTTTGCAGACTTTTTCCCAGGCTACTAAGGTCCATTTCTTCCTTTCTTCCCCCTTGCCCCATAGAAAGTCTCTTTGTATGTTTCTCAAATGATGCAGGACTCCTTTAGGAGCTGGGAGAGATGAAAGCATAAATACTGGGATTGATAGAAGTACAACTTTTGTGAGCACCAACCTACCAGCCATGTTTAAGGATCTCGTAGTCCATTTCCTGGTTTTTATCGTGCAATTTATTAATCATCGGCTACTAGATGCTCTTGTATAATGGTTTAGTAGTTAGAGGAACTCCCAGATATTTTGAGGGGAAAGAATCTCTTTGAAAGCCCAGAATTCTAGATATGTTCCTCTAAATAGCAATATTAGTATTGAAGAAAAAAATCTTAGATATGGAAAGATTAACTTCTATACCTGAAGCCATGGCAAAGTCACTGAGGATTTGTTTATATGCAAGAGCTTCTTTGACTGTGGGGATTCCTTGCAGCATGGTATCATCAACAAATTTTTGATGAGTCAAGGCCTATCCATTGTGAGAGAGTTGGAGACCTTTGATTTTGCCAACTTCTTTTGCATGCTTGATAGACCGACCTAGTCCTTCCATCATGAGGATGAAGAGAAAGGGAGAGAGTGGATCACCTTGTCTAAGGCCTCTAGAAGGAATAAAGGTCTCTGAGGGAGAACCATTGACTAGAATTGAAAAGTTGGAAGAGGTAACTAGAGCTAGGATCCATCTCACCCAATTGTGATCAAACCTGAAAGCAATAAGAACTTTCCTGATATAGGTCCAATTCAGCTTATCATAAGCTTTGGCTATGTCCAATTGCATGATCATTCTAGCATTTCTCTTGCTAGTTAGAGAGTGCACCACTTCATGTGCTTGAATGATGTTATTAAGAATTTTCCTTCCTTCCACATATCTAGATTGTTCCATAGAAACTAGGGTAAGAAGGAGGGGTTTGAGTCTATTGGCTACAACTTTTGATATTATCTTGTAAACCAAATTGCACAAAGCTATTGGTTTGAACCTCTCAGGGGTTTGAGCCAACTCCTGTTTAGGGATCGGGGCTATAAAAGAGGTATTCAGAGCCTTCAAAATAGTTCCGTTCATTCTGGAGTCTTCTACTACATTCAAAATATCCTGTTTGACAATATTTTCCAGCAAGCTTTGAAGAAATCAACATTGAAACCATCTAGGCCTGGTGCCTTACCATTCTGCATTTCTTTACGTACCCCACTAACCTCCTCTTCAGTCACTGGCCTGTAAAGGTTGAAATTATCCTCTCTAGACACCAACCTGGGCAAATGTTTAGTGAAGTCCCTGATGGGCTGTTCTCTATCATAATAGGTTTCCTGTGATATGCTTCGAAAGTGTTGAACTAGAACTGCTTCTATTTCTTCATGAGAATTGAGAAGATTTCCTCCTTTGTCCTTGATCAAAGAAATCCTGTTATGAGCTCTATTCGCCATAGTGGATTTGTGGAAAAATCTAGTATTACGTTCTCCTTCTTTTAGCCACTGAACTCTAGATTTTTGTCTCCAAAATATTTCCTCTTGTTTGCATAAATTCTCCCAGTTTTGATGATATTTGGTGACTTGATCACTTCTGACTTTATCAAAGCCCTCTGTGATAAGGGCTTGGTTGAGTTCCTGCATTTTAACTTCAACAGATTTTTTCTCCTCAAAAATATTGCCATTTACATTCTTGTTCCAATCTTTAAGCCAGAGTTTGATGTGTTTTAGTCTTTTCTGAAGAAGGAACATTCTGGTGCCCTGAATGTTTAAATATTCTGACCACCATTTGGCTATGTTGCTGATGAAATCTGGGTAGGAGAGCCAGATGTTCTCAAATAGAAAAGGTCTATTCTTGGGGGTACCAATGCCCTGAACCTCCAGTTGAATGGCTAGTGATCTGAACATCCAAAGGGGAGAACTCTTGCTACCATTTCCTTGTCATTGAGCATAAGGTCCTCTGAGATTATGAATCTGTCTAATTTTGAGGCCACCTGAGACTCTCCTCCTCTTTTATTGTTCCAAGTAAAGATACCATTACTTGTTACAATGTCCACTAGATTCATCTTATCAATAAAGGTTTGAAATGCTGAAGAGTCTTTGCCTGGAACTCTGGTTCCCCCTTTTCTCTCTGAAAGTGATTTGATCATGTTGAAATCACCCCCCAAGATCCAAGGTATTCTTGCATATCTGTCTCTGAGATTCTCCAGTGAATTTAGAAATCTAAGTTTATCATCCATTCTTTGAGGGCCATATGTTGGAAATAATACTGAGAGGGGGGTGAATCAGTATTATCAAGATAATTATTCCTTTTTCAAAAACAACTGATATACGCTACTTCAGTTTAATGCACCTGCGTATATATGCGATTATGCAGAAGGAAACCCGCGTATACAAAACAAGCTTTTACTTTACTTAATCTTTCTGATGATGATTGTTAATCTGTGATGCAGAATCAAATAACAGTAACCAGAGACAGTAAAACAAAGCAGAAAGATAGTCACACACAAGAACACAAGATATAAGGTGGAAACCCAATGTGGGTGAAAACCACCTGCTGCAATTCGTCTCTATCTTCTTTTCAATTAGAAAACTTCTTTTACAATATACTGGTGCATGTCTTTTTACCCGTTGCAGGCCGCAACCTGCAGAGAGCTACAACCCTCTCTCGTTTTCCAGACTCTCCTGGAAGGGAGCTACAACCCCCTTAGCTCTTGCACTAGCCAAGATACTAGTAGGTAGGTGCTGGCCTACAGAAGGCTACAACCTTCTCTTTCTTCCAGGGACCACGTTTCATCAATTTTCAGATTGGATCCATGAACATCAAACAATCATCAAGAATCAACCAATCTCCTTTTCACCAACTAGATCTAAAACAAGTAGATACTTCTCTGACAGATGTACCCAGAACACAGAACCAGAAACCACACAACAGAAACAGAACCCAAAACACAGCAGCAATAACCAGAAGCAGCTAGATCACAACTTAAGGCATATACGCTATTTCAATAGTTTGTAACTTGCGTGCATACACATCTGTGTATGGAACAACATGCGTATACGCGCCTTCACTTCACCTAAACTGCGTGTATACGCGCCTTTTCTTCACCGAACCTGCGTACAGATCTATAAAGGACAACACACTCTTCCAGATATTCAATCACTAATTAACCCAGATTTTCCGACTTATAGATCAGACAAGTGCCATATCCAGCAGATCAAAATCATACAAAGATACTATCATCCAAGCTTAAAGATTATGACCCATGAATAGAACTTATCCTTCCTTTGGCGCTAAGGTTCCTCCTTCTTTCAGATCCAGATCACCTCCCAATATACTAGCTCTAGCACTTTATCCGATCTTCAATAATAATTCAGATGGTAATTCACAAGATCTCCTTCCTC
>APFE030153712.1:266765-297729 GCA_000404065.3 Pinus taeda
GCCGAGATAGTACAGTCGGACTTATGGATCACCGGATGGAGTTCTCCCTAGTTGAGAGGGAGTGTTAAATTGGCAACTAGGGCCAAACTCCATGTGGGTCGGCTTATTTAAGGCAGCTGATATTTTTATTGGATCCCTCTCATCGAGAGGTGTAGGATTGATCTAAAGATCATCCGATTCCGATAAGTATTTATGGAGATATGAATTAATTTTGATTATGGAATTATTATCAAGCCGACCAGCAACTTGAGTAGGCTCAGAAGCCCAATAGTTGTGTCTATTCATCATCTACGTTTTAGTATATATATATAGGACTTGAAATCATTTGTATCACACATCCTCTTCATGTGTTCTCCTCCTCTCCACGTCTTGGGTTTTTGGAGAAGGAGGGGCACCTAAGATATACATTGGATGATGCCCTAAACGTAGTGAAGGTGAAGACCTTACACGCAGCCCTAAATTACAGTCATGGAGGAAACATCAAGACACAGTTGAGGCTGGTCTAGCCATACCCTAACGGCAGTAATAGAAGACAAGTTCGGACTTCTTCTAAAGTTTCGATGATGAAGTATAGTCAACAGTTCGATGATATCTCTAAGGTTTTCGTATGGGTAAAATAGAGATAAATTCATATCCTTGGCACAGTAAGAGAATTCGAATTATTCTGAGATTTTCAGAGGGTAATCACTGTCAACAGTTCGGATATTTTCGGATGGAAAGAACAGTGATGGGCTTGGACCTCTAGTACATTCATCACACAATTCGGATCTCTGTTTTGGTGGATGATTACAGTCAAGTAACTTCAGATGTCATTGCAGTGAAAGGAATTTGGATCCTTCTGAAGTCTAGTAATCAAGAACAGTGATTACAGTGATACGAAGGACAGTTAGGTGTCATGGAAGAGCTGCAATTCAGTGATGCAGCAAAGGAGGCATGAATACACAGAAAAAGAGGCATGAAGACCAGATCTGCTGTTGCTACAGGAAGACTGTGTGTTAGGCCACAGGCCATAACACCACAGTCAGCATTTCGTATGGGTATTTGAGGGCTCAGACTATTACCATAATATATGAAGTTGTCATGCATTATACAGTTGAGATCTAAAGCTGTTAGATGGTTGTATGATGTTGCTGTAACATGATATGGACATAAAGGACAACATAATGTTGTATGAGATCATGGACAACATGATGTATGGGCAGCACAGTGATCATGAGCAGTATGATGATGCTGGATGCAGCATGATGATGCTACACAGTAAGGTGCAGCAAATGGACGAGATGCAGAATGATGAAGCAGAATGTCTTCAACTGATCTCATCTTGAAGCAGAATGTCTTCAACTGATCTCATCATGATACGAAATGATCTATGCTAGATCTAGATAAGTCAAAGTGTTGACTTCTGTTGTAAATGTACTCTCTTTTTCTCTGCTGAACTTTGAAGATAAAAGAAGATTTGATCAAAGGGTTTCCCCACACATTGTGGGGTTTGTCCCTGGCTCGCGCCATATCTTGTGTCCTCTTGTCTTGGCTTGTCTTCTACGTATTGTATTTATGTTCTATCTGCAGTTTATCGTAATGCTGATGTGATTGCTAACAGTGAAAATTTAAATAAATTGCTCTAGCATAGAACATACCTAAAATTAACAATTTTGCTTGATTTTTCTTTGTATTACTACTCTTAGATCAAAGGGTTAGAGCTTGCTTTGGATGATATATAGCAGTTGTATTACCCATTAATGATGGGTAAGTGTATTAGTCATCATGGTTGGGACATGCAAGGGTTCCTTTCTATGATGTAATGGAGCAACATGTGCTCAAGAACCAAGTGATGACCATAATGAGTGAGGTAGAGCTCATTCTAGGCTTTTGTCCACGTGTTGATGTGTATATCCCGACCGTCTTTTGCAATTCAATATTCTTTCTTTTATTTTCTTGTGGCCATGATATGCTCTTTCCTTTTATTTTAGCTACATCAACCTCCTAGGGCAGAGTTTTGGGCCCTACCTACGTATGTGAATGTATGAGTGCCAAATCCCAAAGAACTAATGGTCAGTTGGAATCAAAGAATGGATGTGATATAAGGGCTTGTAATGTATGATGGAAAGTGATAAGTATGATATAGGGATAGATGGAACTACACTATCTCAATCAAGCCTTCCCAAGTAGTGCCCCTCCTATACCCATTGGGCCATTAGGGGAGGTCCCATTGGACTAGGATCAAAGTTTAACCCTCCATTTAACGTGAGAGAAAAAGATCACGGCCAAAACCCCTCTTTCTTCAAGGTCACCTCATAATCCATATCAAATGCCCAGATATAAACAAGCACAAGCACTCGATTGCAAAATGAATAAGGTGCCTTTTGATTGGAAGCCCACCTTCATCCTTGTGCTTTTGTCGGATCGGTGAGAAGCATATGAATGATGCAGGTGGCAGAGATATAATGGCATGTCATCAGCTAGTGGTGTTTTCCAGGGGTTGCTGGTGTGAAATTTTATCTATTGCAACTACTAGAAATCATTCTTCTAACTCAAAAATTAATTATACAGTTTATTTGCTACGACAAATAACGAATAAAATCACAACTACAATTTTCACTATAAAAATACTGTGGAAAACAAAATACTTAACACTGAGAAATTCTAACACACACAATAAATTTGACATAGTTATTTTTCGACAATTGTCCCTATTGAATTTTCTAAGTCTATTTGTTAGAAAATTAATCTGTATTCTGTTGGTTTATTTCTTTTACTTGTAAATTTTGAACAAGTTATTTAAGACATTTAAATACCGAAATAAACACAATACAATCACAACATCTACAAATCATCAACTGAAAGAAAACAAACAGACAAGTGACACCATTATTTTTGGACAATTGTCCCTGGAAAAACCCAATGCGAGAAAATTGGTGTAGCTATTCAGAGGGTTATATTATTATGTAGTCCTTCTGAGTACAATTGAGTGCCTAACCGGCTCCCCTGACAGAGAAAAATACACGACAACAATACCTCTATATTCAGAAACAGGTATTTAGAAAACCTATCCCATGAAACCCTCTTTGGCACATCAGAAGCTCAGCGCTGGCCCTTCTGGCCTCTGTATCAGCCTCCTGTTGACTTGCGTCAACCCTAGGACCCTTTGTGTCAGCCCTCTGAGGCGCTGCGCAGCCTCTGGGACCCTCTACATCACTCCAGTAGCCTCTGCGTGGATGACGCAGTCCCTCTGGCCTCTACACTGTCTCTGCGTAGCTTGGATTGGCTACTGCTCTCGCTCTCTCTGCTTTTGCGTTGGTCTCTCAATATTGTCTCTGCCTCTCTGTCTCGTACTCACTGCCCCTCGCTGCTGATCACTGATTCAACTTTGCTTAGCAACCCCACTCTAGCAAAATGAATCACTGATCACTCTAGTGTATCTTCCAACTGACCCTCAAGCCTCTTCTTATACTTTTCTCGTTGGTCCTTCAATGGCTGAGATTACATCTCTAATCAACAGCTAAGATTAGATTTGACTTGATCCATGACTTTTGGAACCTTCTAACCCAGTTTTATATTAATACCCATTAATATTTTATTTTTCCTAAGTTTAGACTTAGGAACTCCATTAAAAATATTAATTATTTTAATATCTCCCAAACCGGGTACAATTTGTCCAAACCATTTTTGGGTCTTGGAGATCTCTTTTTAGCCTCTCCACTAACTTTCACTGCTAGAGCACATCTGATGCTACCACAAATCAACACTCCCTCTTAGCAAGGACTGTGCTACAGTAATACTTCTCACTAAGCATCACTCTGATTATCTGGCACTGATACCTGTGCTGATGCTAGGCCTCCCCAGCCAACATCCTCTACACTGCTGCATCTTGTACTGCTACCCATGGCCCTACCACTGCCATTGCTGCATCCGTACAGCAACTCCCTTTGCATTCGTGTTGCTGCTAGTCCATCCTCCCAACACTGCATCTGCACTGCATTCCCCTCTCATCATGCTGCATCGTGCTACTGAAAATTGCTACTGCACTGCAACTCAGTTACTAAGAAGTAAGTAACTGATCCACCCAACCTTTGACATCTCTATTAGGCTAGAAACACTCTCGATGTTGAAGCTCTCTCTGTCGCTAACAAGTGCTCCCTCTACTGACCTCTGCGCTGCTGCAACAACTCCCTGCATCTCGCACCGTTGCAAACCTCTTTGTGCCATCCTGCATCATTGCAACGCTCTCATGTCTCTCGCACTGTTGCGGCTTGCTAGCCTCGCGCTTCTCAAGGACTCCTGCACTGTAGCATTCTTTGCCGCTTCATCCACATCCGTCTCTACCTACATCCGCCAGTCCTGCTACTCCTCTTCGGTGCTCCCATAGCAAGGTATAATCCAAGAGGTTGGGTACCTCAAGGATCCTGCCCTTCATCGCCTATAGTCCTCCTGACTACAGCTCGATGTCTCCCCACTTCTTCTCAAGTGGCGCATGAACACTCATGGCACAATCATCATCCTCCTCGACTTCTTTCTCCGCCCTCGCTGGCACTGCCTTTGAGTCAGAAACCTCTCCCTTACTCTTCTTCCTCGGACACAGGTTCGCATAGTGACCCAGTTCCCCACAATGGAAGCACTTGACCTAGGAGAGGTCCTTCTTCTTCCTCTTCTCCTACTTTCCCGCAAATGCTAGAGCCACATCCTCTTCCTCTTCCTTCTTGATCCTGACCCATTTGTTGCTACTTCCCGCCTTGGTTAGCCATCTGATCTCTTCTTGGCGAAGAGCCGCCCACAGTTCTTCCCAATCCGGAAGAGTTGTCCTGCACAGTATGCTCTGGACAAATGTCTCCCAATCCTCAGAGGCTGCGTTGAGTGCGGTCCTTACCATCAACTCCTGATCCGACGTGGCCCCTATGGAAGTCAGTTGGTCACGGATCTCCTTCAACCGACTGAGGAAGACATCATCTGCTCTCCCTTCTGCATTTGGTATGACCTTAGCTGATTCCCCAAGAGCATCTTCCTCTGCACGGAAGTATGCTGGTACAGTGTCTTCAAAGTGTTCCACATCTCCTTTGCTGTTTCCTTCTTGGCAATATGTGGGACCACATGATCCTTGACCCCATCAAGGATGATACACTTTGCTTTAGCCATTGCCTCCTCGTACCTTTCATTAGCTACTGGGTCAACTGGGATAGCCATCACTCTCAAGGTGAAGCCCTTGATACAATGTTTGTTTAGAATGGACAAGATCCTGGCCTTCCAGACCACAAAGTTGGATGCTCCATCGAACCTGTCCTGATCTCTCAGCCTATTCACCACCATCTCGCTGCTCTTCTTTGTCGACTCCTCTGAGTCTCTCTACTTCCCGCCTGGAAGTTCTCGGTTTGACTCCTGCTGAGTCTCTGTACTTCCCGTCTGGAAGTTCTCAATTCGACTCCTTCGAGTCTCTCTACTTCCCGTCTGGAAGTTCTCTTCTGGACTCTCTCTAAGTCCCGATTTCCCTCCTGGAAATCCTTCTTCCAACAACACTGATCCTGGAAATCTCTCTGATCGTTTGTGCAACATTGCAACACTGATCCAGATTCCTTGGCTAGAAATTCGCCTCGACAACAACTCTCTCTACCTTGGTCTTGCCCTGTTAAGTAATGTTCTAACCACTGTACCCCACTATCTTCGCTCCTGCAAATTGCCCACGACTTCCTTTGCCCCAACAACTGAAGGATTGAGCCTCTTGGCTCTGCGCAATCCTGACACCAGCAAAACAGCGCCCTCAGCCAACTGCGTCAGCCCTCCTGGCCACGCAGAATTTTGCATTCTGAACCTCTTCAGAATATCTATAGTGTATCCTCCTTGCCCAAGGAAGATCTACCCATCCTTCTGCCATACCAATCGTAGGAAATAGTGCATCAACCCCAAATCCTTCATGTCAAATTCTGTTGCCAGGTTCCTCTTGCAATCCTCTATGAGCCGTGATGATCCTGTCAAGAATAGATTATCCACGTACAAAACTAGAATGAGAGGCTCATCCTCTACCATCAAATAGTAAAGGTTGGGATCTACGTCACTCTTGACGAACCCCATCAGCTGTAAGTAGGTGTCAATTCTACCATACCATGCCTGGGAGCCTGCTTGAGCCCATATAGAGCCTTCTTCAATTTTCACACATGCATGCGCCTATCCCGAGTCTCAAAGCCCTCTGGGTGTTCTATGTACACTTCCTCCTCTATCACTCCATGCAAGAAGGTTGTCTTGACATCCATTTGGTGAATTTGCCCTCCCATCTGAGCTGTTAGAGATATAACTGACTGGATAGAAGTGTATCTGGCAACTGGGGCGAAGGTTTCCTCATAATCTCTATCTTCCTTTTGTGCAAACCCTTTTTCCACGCACCTAGCCTTGTACTTTTCCACACTGTCGTCTGTCGCATATTTGATCTTATAGATCCACCTCTAATCGAAAACTAATCTGTCTTCTGGCATGAGCACTACCTCCCAAACATCATTCATCATGATAGAGCTATACTCTTCTACCATGGCATCTATCCACACATGATGTTGTGCGGCCTCCTGAAAGCTAGAAGGTTTTGCAACCTGAGCTACCAATGCTTGGTACCTGTCAGGTTGTCTGCGCTGTCTCTTGCTCGTCCTAAGAGTTCCAATAAACTCCTCTGCATCTCTTAATGTCTGACGAACATCTTTGCTAGCTCGACCACTAGTCGTGGGGGGTTTTGCCAGCTCCTTCTCATCCTGTCTCTGCTACTCCATCTGCTGAGAACTCCTCGCATTTCCTGCACCTGAGGAAACACTGGTACTAGTCACAATGCTTGGCCCTTGTGACTGTCCCCCTACTTGTCCCACTAGTTGCCCTTGCCGCTAGACTAAAGGAGCTTCTCCTGACTAATTTTGATCACCTGCAGGTATCCCATGAGACCTCTTAAAAGCTCGGTCCTCCATGAACTGCGTGTCTCACCTTACTACTATCTTCCTACTGCTAGGAATGTAGATTCTAAATGCCTTTTAGGTTTTGTTGTGCCCAACGAAAAACCCCTTCTCTGCAGTCTAATCCAGTTTGTTCCTTTTATCATTTGGCATGTGACAATAAGCAATGCTGCCAAAAATTCTGAGGTGGCTGACTTCTGACTTCTTCCCCGTGAAGACTATTGGTGTTTTCTTCCCCAATGCTCTATGAGGAGTCCTGTTTTGAATATACACTGTCTTGTTACATGCTTCTACCCACATAAATCTGGGTAGATACTGGTCATATAACATAGCCTTTGCAGCTCCAACAATGGTTCTATTTTTCCGCTCCGCTACACCGTTCTGCTGTTGATTATATGGAGTTTTCCATTCTCTCTTGATGGCTTCCTTCGCCCAGAATCTGTGAAGTCATATCAATATATTCTCCACCATTATCTGAGCGAAGCACCTTGATCTTCTTCCCTGTCGCATTCTCCACAAGAGCTTTAAACTCTTTGAAATGATTGAAGACCTCATCCTTGGTCTTCAAGAAGTAGATCCAGGTTTTCTTGGAATAACCATCAATAAAGGTGATGAAATATTCAGCACCGCTGAGAGTTCTAATGGACATCGGGCCACAAATATCTGAGTGTATAAGTCCTAACACGCCATCAGCTCTGTTGTCACTTCTTAGAAATGTTGCCTTACCATACTTCCCAAGTACGCACCCTCTGCATACATCATCGTGTTTTGTTCCAAGTTCAGGAACCCCTGTTACGGTTTCTTTGAGCATCCTTAGTGCTCCATTGTGAAGATGTCCCATTTTCTTGTGCCATAGTTCATTCAACTCCTTCCCACTGCTACTATTGCTGCCTATCAGTTCCATTGGAGAATCGATTTGTAATCGGTATAACCTGTTACTTCGAACTCTAATCTGTCTTACCTTTTTCCAACTGGGGTGTTTGACATACACTTTTTCCCCACAAAGTGAATGTCATACCTCTTATCCTATAACTAGGATACTGAAATCAGGTTCATACCCAATCTTGGCAAATGCAATACATCTGAAGCGCTGGTGCTTGTTCTTGATTCCCCCTTAAAATCTATGGTACCTCTCCCTACTAGAGTACATTTCATTATGTTTCCCATAGTAATATGGAAATCAATTTGCTCCTCCTTGTAGCTAGAGAAATATTCTCTAACCCCTGTCATGTGAGCTGAAGCTCCACTGTCTATATACCAGACTCCCTGTGAAGTTGATCCTGCTAAGCAAGCAAATTCTTCTTCCAATCTGGAAGTCAAATTTGAAGTCTCCTGAAAGTTACTTCTGTCCATGGCTATATTTGAACAAATTTAGTGTGTTATTCCTCTTTATCTCCTAACACAGATTTTGCTCTACAACCTGCAACAAAAATTCTCTGCGTCCAACCAGTATTCTTCTTGGAAAAAATCTGAGCTGCAATTGCGCCCTTTGACTGTCAAAATAACTAATTTGGGCAATTCAACTTTACTTCCTCCTTTCAAGTGCAAAATCGAACAACTGTCCTAGCAACTCGAATTGCCTGTTCTGGGCTCTACACAATTTCTCTGGGAATTTTGATCTATTTCTCCCTCTGAACAATGAAATTCCTTTCTCTGCTTCTGAGCTTGCTGGTTGATCAAGTAAGCTTTGATACCATGTGAAATTTTATCTATTGCAACTACTGGAAACTATTCTTCTAACTCAAAAATTAATTGTGCAGTTTATTTGCTACAACAAATGACGAATAAAATCACAATTGCAATTTTCACTATAAAAATACCGCGGAAAATAAAATAATGAACACTGAGAAATTCTAGCACACACAATAAATTTGACAGTAATTTTTGGGCAATTGTCCCCGAAAAAACCCAATTTGGGAAAACCGGTGCAGCAGATGAGGGTTTTAATATTATGTTCAACAACAATTCTGAGTATAATAATTTAGATGCCCAGCTGGCTATCTAATCTGAAGAAAATACTGGCAAAAATATTGTGAGAATTTTCTCTCACCCCACAACTATTTTCTGCCTCTAAAATAGCTTCCCCAGCCTCTACGTTGCCTACGTTGGGCCTTCGAATATTTCGGCCTTCCTTCTTTTGACTCTTCCAGGAACTGAAAAAATTCCTCTTGGAATGCTACTGCTCTCCTCTTCCACCTGCTACTCACCCTCTGGCTCTATCCTCTCTGTTGAGCTACTGCCACTGAGAAGATCGAACTGCCAGGGCAGCTGAGTATCTGCACTGGATGATCTCCATCACCACATCGACTTTCTTTTATAATCCACTGTTGGAGCACCAACAGCCAAGATTAAAACTTAATCAATGGCTAGGATCTTTTCTAGGTCGATTCTTGTGAGTTTCTAGATGGTTCATGCCTTATCTCTATTAATACTGATTAATTAACCATATTCCCTAAGTTTAGACTTGGGAAATATTTAAAAATCGGTTAATAATCTAATTGAGACACTTCTAGGCAGAATTTCCAGAAACGATTTCTGAGTTTTGGAGATCTCATGTATTCTAGTCTCTCCACAAAATTTTGTGGCTAGAAGACATCCGATGCTACAAAAACTAATAGTTGGCTGGTTGGCTGGATATGAAGAATGGGAGGAAAATTTTCTCTGATAAGACTACCCATTTTGGTGGGTAACACTCCGATAGAAAAATGGCAAGCAACAAGGTAGGGGAACAGGGAGAGCCTAGTGATGGGCTGCATAGAGTTAGGCCTAGAGGAAGCAAGGACATCACCAGTTCTCAGTCGAAACAGCAGATGAATAGGTTTCAACTCTTGGCTATGACAACGGCAAACACTTACATTAGCAGGTTCTCAGCAAATGTTAAGAAAAAGGTTGAAGAAATTGAAACCAAGGTAAGAGAATGTACAGGCATGATCTCTAGTTAGAAAGGTGGGTGAAATAATGTTTCAATGGGTACCTAACACGGTTTTCTAGGAGCAGAGATCATAAGTTTTTGAAGACAGATGACTTGTACTAGCACATGAATATTTTTATTGCCACGACTGTGGAAGCTAGAGGCACGTAGTATTCTAAAATTGTCAACAAATTAGAGGCTGGACGCAGTCAGTGATCTGAAATTCTCAGCAAATTGGATGAACTGAACAAGAAGTATGAGAACTTGATAAATGCAATCTGGGGTTTGGAAGCAGGAAGTGAGGACAAGAACAGGAAGGGGGAACTGCTATGCCAAAGGAAGAGGACTTGAAGAATACAGTTACAGCAGTGAAGCAAATGGAAGAAGCTGAAAACAGGGGAGGGGAGCCCCCCTTCCTCCCACCTTCATTACTGTTGACTCTACCTCTGGCTCCGAGGAGTAGCTTCTATCATTTCAGGTTTTGCTGACTTATGTTATGATATCCATGTTTAGATATGCGGCATGCCCCAATATGGCTTCTTTAGAGCTAGGCAGATATAGTCTCTTTATTAAGGCTTTAGTTCTCTGCTATGGACCTAGAGAGCACAAACTGACCTCGGAACAACTTATTTTTTTTTAGAACTATGGCTGAGCTTCCTTTGTCAACAGGGTACAGCCTGAAATTGGTTGTACTTTTTTCTGTATACTATTAATAGATCAAGTTGTTGAATAAATAAATAAAAAGTTAGACATGAAATAGAGAATAAATTTTATGTGGGAAATGGTTACAAATATGAACTCTCTAAAGGAAGAGTATTGTTTTTGATGACCTTTCAAGCTTCAGATATTTCGGGTTTCTGCAGAGTATTCAGAAACCTTGAGATTTTAGATGATTTCATTGTAGACGTACGAAAGTTATATTAATATGAATTGTGAGATCTGCTATTCAGAGTAATTATTAAAATTGCCCCTCTTAGAAATGTCAATTAGTCAATAATTTTAAGTTGCTTGTTTATATATATACGTCTGCAAAAACCTATGGTTCTGGTGATTGTTTATTTTGTGTTTTTTTCATTGGTGAAACTATCAACTTTCTAAAAGAGGGGAAATTATTGTCTAATTGACTTATAAAGTGTTGCACTTATCGCGATATTATCAGAGTTCGCCAAAACCAACCTCGGCGATAATATCGGCTGTATTTATCACAATAATTTGGCCTTTCGAAATTATCACGATAATTTCAATTTGTCATGATAATTTAGGTAATTAATGCGATAATTTTGAAATTACGCACTGTTTTTGTCAATTTCATCTTATTACCAATTTTTTTTCTCTTGATCTTAATTTTTTAAAAGTGAGTTAGGGGATTGATCTGTGAGGATACTTTGACTATTTCCATCAAGCAAACAAGGGGAAATCTATTGTTTTCATTTCTCATGGTTCATGGTTAATGGTAATATTAAATTCTTAAAGTAAAAGTCTTTTTACTTAAATTTTTAACATTACCATTAATTGACTCCGGATGTTTTAGAGTGGTTCCGACCTCATTGGATTTCATATGGAGAAAGTAGAATTTTAGGTTCCACTCAAAATCCAACAGACTTAACAGTTTTTAGGATTTTAGGATTGGCGGGCTAAGTTACCAGAAACATACCTCCCAAACCCCAAACCCGTCGTTCAGGTTTTTGGAATCGGAAACGAGTAAGAAACGACACGAAAACAACATGGAAACGTTTCAGTTTTTTGGAAACGAAAGATCCTATTTTTGAAACGTTTCTGTTTTTTTGGAAACGCAAGATCCTATTTTTGAAACGTTTCTGGCATTTTTAAGGGTTTTGGATCCGTTTCTAGAGTTTCCTGACTTGGATGTGAGGTTGAAGTCCATGTCTCATATGAGTTTGTTTGATGAGGAGGCACCAATAATTGCATCTTCAAGTGGACATGGCAGTAATGCTCCCACTCATGGAGAGGATCCAAATGATGATGTGGATCTTAATTACATGGATGAAGACATATTTGATGATATGTAAATATAATTTATGATGATGTTTTAATCTTTTAAGCAATGAACATTGAATACCATAATATGTCATATGATAGTAGATTGCTAGTCATAGTTCATTTTGTAATTTGTACTATGTAGTGAGCATTTATCATTATTAATTTTGGTGATGATGTTGATGATTGAAATTGGAAATAGAAACTTGATGATATGTTGAATGTTATAATGATCACTAATGATGATGACAATGTTTATGCTGAATTGCTGATGATGATTTGTTTATGTGGAATTTGTGAAAATTTGGTAACCCAAATCCCTACTGCAGCAAATGATTAAATTTATCCTACTTGTTAATTTCTGAATCAAGTTATTTACAATGTTACACTGTAAACATCAAAATAAAATATACTATAGCCTTCACAACATAAAATACTACGGAAACAAAATATTGCATAGGAGAGAAATGAACACACACACAATTACACCGTTGTTTTTGGACCAATGTCCCCGGAAAAACCCAACTTGGGAAAATTGGTGCAGCAACTGAGGGTTTTATTACTAAGCAGTAGTTTTATGAGTACAAATCATTGGATTCCCAATCTGGTTATCCGATATAGAGAATAAACTGGCAAAGAGGTAGTGAGAAAATATCTCACACTGTCACTGAAGATCCAACACTGATCCGGGTTCTAGATGAGCTGCCCTTTGCTATCTCTGTGCAATCTTTGTGTGGGCTCATGCAGTCACCGTGTCACAGCTCAAGGGACTGCGTCACCCTCTTCTGATCTTCTGCCCACTAGAGACTTGACTCCTTGGCCTTTTGGACTCACACCCTGGCTTCTGGCATTGGATCTCGACTGCTCCTCAGCAAAATTGTGGACTCCCTCTGAAGTACTACGCTACCTCTCTGGACCTCTCGATGCCTTCTCTGCCTTGCACTCATCGGGATTGAAAAATTACCCTCCAATCTACTATCCCTACCCCTCACTGCAAGAAGATCACTCGGTCTCTCTCCAGCGACTTAGCGCTGCTACTCTTGAGAATTCGATCTCTAGATCTCACTCTCTTGGTGTGTTCTCCAAGTGCCCATCAAACTCCTTATAATCTCTCGTTGGAGCACCAACGGCCAAGATTAAAACATAATCAAGGGCTAAGATTAACTGGGAGTTGATCCTTGTCTTTATCTACAAGATTCACACCAGATTTAATTAATACCCTTTAATTAATCACATTTCCTAAGTTTAGACTTAGGAATACATTAAAAATGATTAATTATTTTAATTAAACCATCTCTAGGTGGATTTTTCCCAAACGATTTATGGGTCTTGGAGAATGCATGTGTCTTAGCCTCTCTACAAAATCTCGAGGCTAGAGCACATCTGATGCTACAAAAATCAACACTCCCTCTTAGCGAGGAATGTGCTCTAGTGCTGCAACCCACTGAATCATCACTCTGTCTCTACACCATCTCCTGCTGCGCTGTTGATGTCTGGCTCTGCTACCCATCAACTACTGCACAACTCTGATTGTTGCATCCGTGTTGCTGCTGGCTCTGCTAAATTGCTACCAAAACTGCATTTTCATTGCAACCTTCTCCAACTGCTACTGTTGCAACTGTAACAAATGCAACAAAAAAGCATCCAAAATATAGAACCAATTGTGGTCAATATGATGCATTTGTCCCCTAAGTCCTAACTGTTGCTAGACTCTACGCTGTCGCTGAAGCCTCTGCGCTGTTGTTGACTCTTCTCTGTGCCAACTGCACTGCTACCAACTTTGCTCTGCGCTGCTCAGTCTCTAACTGCTACTAGCTACTGCATCTATCACTCTGGCACCTGACTGTAACAACTGCAACTGATCCATCCTGCTACTGCATGCTATGGGCTCCCGTAGCAAGGTATTGATTCATGAGGTGGACCTCCTCAAGAATCCTACCCATCCTGTAGCTCTCTGGGGCTACAACTCCAAATCACCCCACCTCACCCTTGGAGGTAACTCGGTGATCATGGCAAACTCTTCTTCCAATCTAGAGGATAGCCTGTCAATCTTTGCAGATGCAGCCTGCTGATCCTGCTTCTCCTCCTTGTCCTTATTTCTGAGAGGACATTGAGTGTTGTAGTGACCAAGCTCACCACACCTAAAGCACTTGAACTTGGAAATGTCCTTCTTCCTCTTGCGCTGCTCTTGTTGCCCCTTAGATGTGAGGGCCACATCATACTCCTCCTTTACTTGCTTCGTCCCACCACTGCTTCTACCACCACTGATGGTGCTCTTCACCAGATCTTGCCTCATCTCCTCCTGCTGCAGATCAGCCCACATACGTTCCTAATGTAGCAATTTTTCTCTGCCCATGATACTCTGGACGAAAACTTGCCATTCTTTGGAAACATTGTTCAGAGCTAATCGTACAAACTCTGTAGGCTGGGGCGCTGACCCTACTAAAGATAGTTGATCCTAGACATCTTGATGCCTAGTAAGGAAGGGGTCTATACGCTCCCCTTTCTGCATCCTTGTGCATCTCAACTTCTCCTCAAGATACATCTTCTGCTGCTCGGAAGACCCTTCGTACAACGTAGCTAGTGCTTCCCACATCTGTTGGGCAGTATCTTTGCCAGCTATGTGAGATACCACGTGATGTCGAACCCCATCGAGAATCAACATCTTAGCTTTCGCCATCTCCTTCTTGTATTTCTTAAGTAGATCTGCATCTACGGGTACAACTACCACACTATCGATATAAGTCTTGAGATCATGTTCATCTAGAAGGCAGGAAATTCTAGCCTTCCATATCACATAGTTGGAGGCTCCATCTAACTGATCTTGATCTCTCAAGCCTGTTGATGCCATCTCTCAAAAATGTCGAATTCCTCCTCTTCTCCTCTGCACAACTGCTGCCCAGCTATTCACACTCCCTTATGGAGTGAGAAACTCTACACACAACTACTATTGCTTTGCTAGGAAAATTTGAACTTCTTGGCTAGAAGTCACCTGAGGAAAGAATTCCTTCAGTGTGTGTTCTTCCTTCCTCACGCTATTTGCACTAGCAAACTGCTGCAAAATCTGCATCCCAGCTGAAGGTCTTCTTTGCAAGGAAATTGTTGCTACTGCCTCTTCCTCTGGCACTCTTCGATCTGCAAAATTTTATTCTCTGTCGACTCACTCAGAGAAGTAAAATTTTCACGAAAAACTGACCCTTCTGGCCAAGGAAATATGCTGACCCTGAGGCTTCGAATTGCTGCCTATGCAAAAATTCAAAACTCCTCATTTTATGCTCTAAGCTCTCCGACTTATGGTCTATGCTCTGATACCATGTGAAAATTCGGTGACCCGAATCCCTACTACAACAACTAATTAAATTTCTCCTACTTGTTAATTTCTTAATCAAGTTATTTACAATATTACACAGTAAACATCGAAATAAAATCTACTGCAGCCTTCACAACATAAAATACCGCGGAAACAAAATACTGCACAGGAGAGAAATGAACACACACAATTTTAATGTTTTGGACCAATGTCCTCGGAAAAACCCAACTTGGGAAAACCAGTGCAACCGCTGAGGGTTTTATTATTAAGCAGTATTTTTCTGCGTACAAATCATTGGATGCCCAAACTGTCTATTCGATATAGAGAATAAATTGGCAAAGAGGTAGTGAGAAAATATCCCACACTATCACTGAAGATCTGACGCTGATCCGAGCTCAAGGGACTGCATCACCCTCTTCTGATCTTCTGCCCACTGGATACTCGACTCCCTGGCCTTCTGAACTCACACCCTAGCTTTTGGCACTGGATCTCGACTTCTCCTCAGAACAATTGCGAACTCCCTCTGAAACATTGTGCTGCCTCTCTGGACCTCTCAATGCCTTCTCTGCCTTGCACTCACCAGGATTGGAAAAATCCCCTTCGGTCTACTATCCCTGCCCCTCACTGCAAGAAGATCACTTTATCTCTCTCCGACAACTAAGCGTTGCTACTCTTGAGAATTCGATCTCTAGATCTCACTATCTCGATGTGTTTTCCAAGTGCCTATCAAGCTCCTTCTTATAACCTCTCATTGGAGCACCAACGACCAAGATTAAAACATAATCAAGGGATAAGATTAATTGGGAGTTGGTCCTTGTCTTTATCTAGAAGATTCACACCAGATTTAATTAATACCCTTTAATTAATCACATTTCCTAAGTTTAGACTTAGGAATACATTAAAAATGATTAATTATTTTAATTAAACCATCTCTAGGTGGAATTTTCCCAAATGATATATGGGTCTTGGAGAATGCATGTCTTAGCCTCTCTGCAAAATCTCGAGGCTAGAGCACATCCGATGCTACAGAAACCAACAGAATTCCTGATGATGATTATGTATTTTTAAATATAGAATCTAGATTCTAAACGATGATGGTAATGTGAAAGTTTTATTTTGTCATATATATATATATATATATATTGTTTCCTTGCATTATCATATCTAGATTTTTTGAAAATTCGCCTATCCATTTCAAACCCCATTTTTGTGTCTGTTCCCGTATCTGTTTCAGTGCAACTTAGTTGGCGGGATGGCAACATTTCTACAACATGTTAGTTTTTGTAGCATCGGAAGTGTTCTAGTCTCGAAACTTTGTGGAGAGGCTAAAACACAGGAGTTCTCCATAACCCAGAAATCATTTATGGAAATTCCACCTAGAAGTGTCTCAATTAGATTATCAACCAATTTTTTAATATTTCCTATGTCTAAACTTAGGAAATCTAGTTAATTAATCAGTATTAATTGAGAAAGGTGAGAATTATCTAGAAACTCACACAAATCGATCCAAAAATGATCTCAACCAACAATTATGTTTTAATCTTGGTCGTTGGAGTGCCAACTGGAGATTATAAGAGGAGGTCGAAGGGTAGATGGAGAAACACACTAGTCAGATCGATTTCCTTGGGCAGTTCAATTTTCTAGAGAGTAGCAACAGTTGTCGGAAGAGTTCGAGCCAGAGAAGGGAAGCAAAGATAGAGAGGGGCAGGGACAATGATCCAGAGGAAGTATTCCAGTTCCAGAGAGACAATAAGAGGCCGAGTTATTTCCAGTGAGGTTGCGCAGAGGTTTGCACAGGCAGCTTTAGAGGGAAATTTGATTTAGTTATTGAGAAATTGATTCATCATCTAGAGGCTGGGAAAGTTTTCCAGGAGGTCGGAAAATCATTTCCAGTAGTAGAGACAGGGAACACGACTTGATCAGAGGCAGGTATGTGCTAGACATCAAAGGGTCTGCGCAAGCACTGCGTAAGGGGTCTAGGAGGACGAGTTTCTGAAGCCGAGTTGTGTCAAGTTTGCTTGTGGAGGAAGGGAAATTCCCTCAGATAATTTCGGCCATATTTTCGTGATGTGGATAGCCAGTTTTCGGCATCCAGATTGTACTCAAATTATTTCACTATTGCTTACTAATTAAAACCCTCCACTGCTGCACCGATTTTCCCAAGTTGGGTTTTTCCGAGGACTTTTGTCTAAAAATAATGGTGTCATATTTTTATGTGTGTGTGCTAGTATTTCTCAGTTTCTAGTTTATCCGATGCAGTGTTTTTATTTGGTGAAAATTGCAATTGTGAATTATTTGTTGTTTGTTGTAGCAAATAAATTACTAATTAATTTACAATTAGAAGAATAATTTCCAGTTGTTGCAATAGTTAAAATTTTCACACAACATGTTGTGATGTACAAGGGTATGGAACCGACATTTAATCAAGATCACCAAGCCCTCTATGTATCACGATGTTGGTAGCATTGACTGTTGAGCTCCTCCCAACCCTAGTAAAAATGTACACTTCACTCAAGCAAAATCATTGATTAGGATGTTAAACCTTTTCTATCTTATTTTGATGCTCAGAGGGTGATCTTGATGAGGAGAAAACAAGGGAAATCTGTTGGTTTAATTGCCATGATTCATCTTATGACATACATTTACTTTTGCTTTTATATGATTTTGTATCATTCTATTAGATCTTATGACTCAAGACAAATATCATATTTCAATATCGAGGTTTGATGTATCACTTGACATCTTATACATCTTATATATCAATTTTATTTTCATATTTATGTAGAAATGCATTTATTTGATGTTGATGTTGTTTTAGAAATTAAAAATTTGAGAAAAAAATTATTATTTTTATATTTCAAATATTTTCCCCGATATTGCCAATAATTTAAATTTTGGACCCCCGGCGATAAATTGCTGATAACGATAAATGTAACATTGACCTATACAAAGTAAGGCTACTTTTGAAAATTAAACCTTTTCGTGGATGGATAGTCTTCTAGGATCACATATTATGAAAATGAAAATAACTATGTTTTTTTCATTATTTTTTATTCAGTAAATCTATTATAATATTTCTCAATTTTAACATAATAATTTATGGTTTTAATGCAGGATTTCATACTAAGAGGACGCAAGAAAATTCCTCTTTACAGGTTAGTAATTTATGAGCTTTAAAAGCCATTCTTTTTTACAAGTCCTACTGATGACTTCTACTTATTTGGAACATGCCAATTCTACAGCTGCAAGAAAGATACATCTGATTTAGATTAAAAATATAAGTATGCCTTGTATTTTCCTATATTAAATGAGGAGAAAAGCTTGAAATCCTATTTTTATTGGTTTACTGAGTTCCACAGTTTCTACTTAAATGGACTGAAAAGCATTTTACAAGAACTGTAAGAGTTAAATGATATACATACTACAGAAGTATTATTTAACTTTGATACAAATTTTCTCATCATTTTCTGGAACTTTCAAATGAGGTAGGATTAGGGCCTCTATAATTTTTCTTGTTTATATGAATTAATGTGAAGTACAATCTTATTAATTTTCTAAGCCTCTGGTTCATCTTATACAGTGGCCTCTCATATGGCTCAGCATACTGAAACTCATACAACGACAGTCATATTCTTTATGTATTTCATATGCATGGAGACAGAGCCAGCGTCAATTTATAATTTTCAATTCCAAGGGTAGAAGTAAGGCACGTGATCAGGCATTTTCAAGTACTAATCTATGATAAAGAATCGAGGAAACAAATCATGAGCATGATCTCTATATGTGTACCTTGAGAAAATCGCTGCAGTCCAACTACCTCATTTTCTGTGATATGGCTACAATATGATTCAATATTGATGGTATTTATATTTAGAAGAGGAACGATACAACATTCAGTGCCCAAAACCAAGCCCCTGTAGTCATATGGAGGGCAGAGGAAGTCTGAAGAGAAAATCAGTAAGACAATGTATCAATTGGTCCAAAATGTCATAAAATCAACACTAAATACTTGGGACTTGTTACCCCCTCACATCTAGGGGTAACTGGAGGAGATTTTTTCTCTTACTAGCCTTATCGACAGTAGTTCCATAATTGGCACCCATGTTTCTCCACAGACAGTTGCCCAAAGAGGCTTCTCACACCATGCTCAACTCACACATTTGATTATTTTGGTGCATGACACACATGAGGTACATTTTTTCATTGCTTCATATTAAGTGCTAGTGGCATGTGTATTTGACATGAAAGTAGTGACTATGGGTTGAATTGGATAATGGATCATGATGCTTTGAATTTGTGCCTCTTGCCTTATTTCATCTTAGTGGTCATCAACATCTCGTTGTCATGCTTGGGTAGAGGGGTACTACGAGGGGACCTTGATAGAGGTAATATGTCCATGTTCCAATCCATACATAACATGTTCCAACTTTCTCATTTCCATTGTTCATCCTCTTGTGTTGGCTGTTATTTGTCACACATATAGGTTCATGCTTCATAATCCCATGAGAAGGACCTTGAATGCTTGATGTTGATACAGCTTTATAAAAAAAGCAAAGAGCAAGAAATAAAGTTCAAAATGCAAAAAACAGTGAAGGGATATGAATGATAAGTCAAAAGCCAAAGTAAAGCTTGAGCTCTACCCTCTCACTAGCATGCCATTGCACCAAGTCCTATGCAATGAAACACATACCTAAAAAGAACCATATGAAATTTTCCCAAACTCCCATGGAATCAAATGTATATGTGAGAAAAGGGGACTCTGTGAATTGATGTAAAAGGAAAAAAATAAAATAAAACAAGAAAAAGGCAAGAAACGGGTAGTAAGAAACACTATTGAGGAAAGGGTAACTACATGCATAAGCACTCTCTCAACAAAGGCACTAATGTGAATGAATATCTTACATAACCTTACATGACTATGTAACGCCATTCATGAAGTTAAAACCCATACCCTTCCATCTGTCATCACACATACTCCTTGATGGGTTTCTTGCAAATTACTACTTTTTTTGGGTATTAACACACCTAATAGGGGTTAATGATGATCCTCCCATACCTAAACTTGGCAAATGGCACAAATTCTGTAAGTTATTGTGAAGTTTTAGGATGATACTTAATGTGATCTACCTAGTGGCATTTACATATGACGTGACTCACTTTCTAAGTTGCATTGACTTGTGCACATGCCCCAGATTGATGGACATATTCAGGCACTTGACGCCCCTCCCTGGACTATGTACTTTGCATGGACATGATGTGGATATGAGCTTTGAGACCTATGGAGGGTGTTGAGGGGCTACTTACACTTTTGATAGAGGTTGTCCCACCTTTTGAGAGGTTGTTCCGTTTCTGTTGGAGGATGTTGGGCATTTTAATGACATCACACCCTTAAGGAGATGTCCCAGCACCTTTTTGGAGATTCTGTGGCACCTTTTGATGAGACTTGCACCTTTTTTGAGATGATATGTCACTTGAAGCATGAAACATTGCACCCTTTGGAGGGGACATTGCATATTGGAGCCCTTACACACCATTTTTTAGTGAGCTATACACTCTTGGAGATAATTTATGCCACATGTGTGGCATTTATTGTGCATTTATGAGAGACAACTTGGCATTAGAGAATCTTTAATTCACTTTGGGAGCATCTTTGGGGGTTATCAAGGCCTATCCACTCTTGTATCATGGATATTATATGTATTATGGCCTCATCTCTAGGGTTTCTAAGAGATAAAGGCATTATTTTATGTTGTTAGGGCTTTTGCTAGGTGGATATTCTTATTTTAATGAGAAGGGTGTGTAATGTCTGATATAAATAAGAGAAGCACTTCTCATTTGTAAAGCATTGCTACTTGTGGAGAAACATTACTCTTTGTCAACTATTCTTCTCTTTTCTCTAAAATCACTATGGATGGCTAGTTAGAGCGACTTCTTGTGGAGATTGTTTGTAGATGGATTTACAACTTTATGGATGCTCATTGTTAGGGTTTTGAAGATTGAGAGATTTCTTGAGTAAGTGGTTTCACTTTACCTTGTGGATTTTGTTTTATGAATGAATGCTAGTGTAATTGTACTTCTCTAGTTGTGGAGGTGTATTCTCTTTATCTTTTCTTCAACAAATCCTTCTTTCCCAAGCTCTTGTAAGATTACTCATGCAATACCTCATCTTGAATGATCTTGAAGTGATCAGTAAGGTACTTGGCAGATTTTATAGGGTTTGTAGTGGAAAACGCTAGATTTCACCCTAGATCTACTCACATCTCTTCGAGGGAGTCATTAATTAACTCCATATGCCCCAAAAATATATAGTAGGCACTAGTATTCTAACTTTTAATCAATCATAAACTAAAATTTTGCTTTTTATTTCGTGTTTAAACTTTAGGGTAAAGTCAGGGTTTTATAACAGCATGTATATATGTTTCGACCATTGAAAGACTTAGACATCTTGGTATATGTGCATGTAATTGACTTGAAAATCATATTAACATCATAAATTATCCTGTGCTTTTGATTACAACCTAATTAGGGCTAGATGCCTAGGGTTTTTAAGCTGTTATGTGCACATTCCATTTATTATTTTAGAATTTGTTAATTGTATAAACCCTAATTTTATCCATCATTTTAGTTGTAATTCTACTTTCTTGTTATTTATTTCAAGGGTTGAAATTATTTTTGCTGTTATAACTAGTTTCACTGCTGTAATTTACCGTTTTTCATACAGCTTTTGCAACAACCATTATTCTTTTCTTGATTTATAGTATTTGGGGATCACCTTGCATTAAATAATGACTTGATAAGCCTTCTAAACAGCCCTATTTGGAAATTATTTTGAATAACCTGCTTCTCCTCACATTGTTTGATATATTCCATTGGTGGTAATTTGCGTAAGCACCTAGAGGGTGTTAGACTTGATTGTGTCTTGCCTTAGCAGTCCTAGGCTCTTCTAGGGAAACCTCCCTTGTGTTGTATTCATCCTTTACTATTATTAGGGAAGTTGTTAGCTAGGTGACATTGGTAACACTTCTAATGTTCCATTAATCTTAGCTCCTTGTGAAGGCTTTGCACTAGGGTGCTAGATTTTGTGATAACAGGACTGAAGTTGCATTTATGAGAAATCAAACCACAATGAATAAGTGCTAGTTGTTTTATTTATTAGGCATTGGATGCATTTATTAGGGAGAATTAAGAAAGATAATCAATAATGAGAGCATTTAGAATTTGGCATTACAAGACTTAGTCACATCATTGAGTCTACCTATGTAGCCTCATTCTTGGCCATACAACTCGGGTTGGTTCAAGACCAATGGCAGTTCACTCACGTAGATTGCTTATAGAATGTCACATTTGTACTCGAACTTGTTACCCACCAAAAGTGGGTGACCCCATAGGAGGATTTTTCTTCTAGATTTGTCTTCAATGACCAGTGTAGCCAATATATTGTGCCATTTGATCTCAACTCCATGAGCCATTCATATGTCCCCTCGCCCATTTGTCAAGCGCATATGTTTGAAGGTGGGCCATCCAATCCTAAAGGTATGTTTTTCATTGTGCAATCAGGTGCTTATGCTTGTTTTTCCTTTGGGCACATTGGGTATGGATTAGTGGGTGATTTGGAAGGAGAAAGGGTTTTGACTGTAGTTTTGTTCCTTCACCTTAAATGGGGGGTTAATCCTCAATCCTAGTCCCTTGTGATCTCCCCTATTGGCTTATAAGCTTAAGGAAGGGCACTACTCGGGAAACCCCAATTTTGGTAGCGCGATCCCATTTTCTCGTTTCACACTTTTCACTCTTTGCACATTACAAGCCGTATTTCATCATCTTCTTTGACTGGGTCCACAAGGCACTGGTACACCCCCTCCCCTTGTCCACATGTTTGGGTCGGACCTGGAAATGTTGCCCCAAAGGTTGATGCAGTGAAAAAAATGTTAAAAGCATATCATGGCCACAAGCAAGAAACAAAAGAAAAGAATATTATAAAATGCAAAAGATGGCCAAGACATTATATTAACACGTGGGAAAAAGCCAAACATGAGCCGTACCCCTTCATTATGGCCATCACCCTGGTCCCTGGGGCCCCATGAGTGCCCTTACATCATTAAGGAACCCATGCACGTCCCAACCCCTGGTGGGCGATGAATTGCCCCACATTAAGGGGGTAATAATTGCTTATATCATACACAACATACTCTCATCTCTTGGAGTCTTGACCAGTGATACAAAAAAAAATCAAGAAAAGGCAAAATGAAAATGAAGAAGGGTGGAAAAACAATTGCTAGGGCAACTCATGTATCCACGATTGCTCCCTTCTACATGTATACACCTAAATATGTGGACATCCACCATCATTACCATCCTTGAACCCATGGCATTTGGCTTTGAGGCCCCTGTGTCCCCATCCACCTCATCATTATTCACATGACCCCTATCAATTGAAGGATGTACCTTGGATCTGTCTTTCTGTTTAGGGGTTGGGAACACCTAAGAGGGTTGTTTATTAAGCACTCCTACCTAGGGAGGTGACACTATTACATGATTAAAGCCCCAAATTTGGAAGAGAAGCCCATTATGAAGTCTCATTTGTGCCCTTGACTAACAAACTTGGTTCACGTAGGTGCACTAATGAATTACTGTACCTGATTGTGAAGAAGCACTTTCGATCTTTTATGTAATTGGTAGGTGGTTTCATAATGGGCTGAGCAACTTAACTAGGGCCTGTTACCCACCACTTTGTGGGTGATATCCATAGGAGAAATTTTGTCTCCTAGGTGGTCCTCAGTCGACAGCCAGCAGCCCCGTGCAGTCACCAGATAATTCGATGTGTTGTTTTCTCCACCACTTGAGCCAACCATGTGGTCCCTTGCCCATCTGTTATGATCGTATGTTTGAAGGTGGGCCTTCCAAACCCGAAGGTATGGCTTATCATTTTGTGATTCAGTATTTTTGTTTACTTATCATGGAGCACTTTGGGAATGGATTGTGAAAATTTCTAAACTGAAATTCTACTGCTGCAACAACTGATTTACTTATTATTCACAATAAGTTATTTACGAAATCCCTTTAGCAAATATTAGAATAAATTGCACTGCAGTTATCACACAATTACCCAGAGAAAAAATAAATACACAAGAACCAATCACATCAACGCAGTTCCTTTTGGACAATTGTCCCCGGAAAAACCCAATGTGGGAAAATTAGTGCAGCAGATGAGGGCTTTATTAATCTTCAGCAGCAATTGCTTTTACAAAGAATGATTTTATAGAGAAACTGAAATAAAACACCTGAGACTTTCCCTTTTAGACCTTCTGACACTTTGGATACCCTGCTCCCACCGTGGCTCTGAGTGGCTTCTGCGTCCCTCTGCGTCGGCCTACGTGAGCTTTGTGTCTCTCCTCTGGACTATGTCTCTCTTTGCGCTATCTCCCACTGTCCCTGCGTCACCTCCTCCTTAGTCACTGCCTGCTGTTGATGCCCTCCTCTTCCTCCACCCTGCAACTCTGCCTCTGAAATTGATCTCCTTTAGTTGAGAATCGATTTTCCTTGAGATACTGAGTATTTGCGTGTGTGTCTCCAAATGATCCTCAAGTCTTCTCTTATACTTTTCCCGTTGACAAATCAACAACTGACATTAAGTCCCTAATCAACGACTAAGATTAAAAAAGACTTGATCCTTTTCTCTTAGAAGCTTATCACCTTATCTTTATTAATACCCATTAATATTTTTGTTTTTCTAAGTTTAGACTTAGGAACCCATTAAAAATATTAATTATTTTGATAACTCCTCATTCGGGTGGAATTTCTCAAAACGATTTCTGGGTCTTGGAAATTTCATGTGCCTTAGCCTCTCCTCCAAATTTCAAGGCTAGATCACATCCGATGCTACCAAAAATCAACACTCCCTCTTAGCGAGGAATGTGCTCTAATAATGTTTCACTATAGAAACATCACACTGATCTTTCACATCAATACCTGTGCTGATGCTTGGTCTATTGCCTCACATCCCCTGTATTGATGCTTCTTGTATTGTTTCCCATGACACTGCCATTGCCATTGTCGCCCCTATACTGCAGCTCTTCTCAACATGTTGCATCATGCTTCCCAGAGCACTACCATTGCTAACTCGTTAATTTCAGGTATGTTCTATGCTTAGAGAAATTTACTTCAACTTTTCCATTTAGCCCAATATCAATTCCAAATTAGCAATCACATCAGCATGATAGTAAACTGCAGATAGAACATAAACATAAACATCAAAAAACAAACCAACACAAGAGGATACAAGATGTGGCACCAGCGAGGGACAAACCCCAATGTGGGGAAACCCTTGATCAATTCTTCTTATATTCTTCAATAGTTCAGCAGAGAGAGAGATAGTACATATACATCTGAAGTCAACATTTTGACTTAACAAGATAGAAGATTAGACATCTGAGATCTTCACCATGAAGATGACACAATAGTTTTGATGACAAGGACTGCAGATCTAAACTCAGGTGAAGGCACACTTATCAAATCTCATTCTTCAACGGATTCTCCAAGGTGATTCCATCACCATGTTGCATCCATCATCACTATGTTGCACTCATCATTGCTATGCTGCACTCATCACTGTGTTGCACTTCATCACTATGCTGCACTCATCATCACTATGCTGCACTCATCACTTTGCTACACTTCATCACTGTGCTGCACTCATCACTGTGCTGCACTTCATCACTGTGCTGCACTCATCACTGTGCTGCACTTCATCACTGTGTTGCACTTCATCACTATGTTGCACTCATCACTGTGCTGCACTTCATCACTGTTCTGCACTTGTCATTGTGATGCACTCATCATCATGTTGCACTTCATTTACCATGCTGCCACAAATGCCACGCTGACCTTCCAGTCCTTGAAATATTGATAAGGCTTCTTCTGATCTGCGGATAGTAGCCTTCCCATTTGACTGTGACTAGGGCAGATTGTGACAACGAATCAGGTCACCTTCTAGTCTGTGATTAGGGCCTCTTCTAGGCCTCCTTACTGCTGCGTATAGGGCTACTAAAGTGCCTCCACAACTTCATCTAAATCTCCCTTTTAGACCTGTGACTGATAGTCTTCTAGGACAGTGGAATAGTGTCATTACTGGACTAGTGTTAAGGGCTTTAGAACAACGGCATAATACATTTGTTTGGACAACGGCTAAGGCTTTTTAAAGCCTCCCCTTGCTGCATACAAAACCTTAATGACTTCGGCTTAGGACAACGTATTAAGGCTAATACTTTGCTGCTGCTTTAGGGATGATATTAGGATGTTAAAGCCTCTCCTAGCACTGCTTAGGAGAGCCTCCTTTAGGGAAGCGTAGGTCTCTTTAGATAACCCTTTCACCTCCACGTCTAGGGCTTCTCCTTGACTGTAATTTGGGCTCTCCGTGGCAGCATTAGGATCTCTCTTTGGCAGCATTAAGATCCCTCCTTCATGACTATATATTAGATTTCCCTTTATTGCGGATTAGGGCATCATTAGGCCAGCGTGTTAGACTCTTCCATGGCGGCTTGTAAGACTCCTCCATGACTACGTTGGGGCTTCTTCATTAGGGCAACGTAGAGCCTAGGGCACTCCCTCTAGATCTCTCCTTCATCAAAACCTAAAACAGAATGAAGAGAGAGATCACAAGAGTGTGAGTGTGTGTCAAAATGACTTGAAGGCCACCTCTATTTATAATAAAACGTGGAGGACAAGTGGGGGGTAAATTGGTTGCTAGCCGACATTGACAAATTGTTACATAACACAAATAAAATCATATCTCCATGAATACATGTCGAAATTGGATGATCTTTAGATCAATCCTACACCTCGCGACGAGAGGAATCCAAGAAAAATATCAGCTGCCATAAATAAGGTGACCCACATGGAGTTTGGCCCTAGTTGCCAATTTTAACACTCCCTCTCAACTAGGGAGAACTCCATCTGCTAATCCATTTGTCTGTCGGTACTATCTCTGCCGTCAATGCATTGCCCTGCACTGCTCTGCTGAACTATGAAGAAGAAGAAGTGATCGAGAATGTATCATACTATCCTCTACTGACTTGAAGTCAGTCCCAGATAAAAGAGAGTGTCTAGTAGCACTCTTACTGACCCGAAGTCAATCCCAAGGAAGAGAGTGTGTCATACCACTCTTACTGATCCGAAATCAGTTCCAAATAAAGAGAGTGTCTCATACCACTCTTATTGACCCAAAGTCAGTTCCAAATAAAGAGAGTGTCTCATACCACTCTTACTGGCCCGAAGTCAGTTCCAAAAGAGAGTGAGTTATATCACTTTTACTGACCTGAAGTCAGTTCCAATTGATCCCAGATCAATGTCATCCTAGCATAGGGAGTGCGGTAGTAACACGATATGTCCATCGGTATTACTATGGTCCCTATCCTCATTTACCTACTCATTGGCCAAATGAGAGGTACTTCCCATGCGTCCTAGACTGCATGGGTAGGATGTCTCAGCAGGAGAAGGATGAACCACTCATCCCGCCTACATGTCGCCAAGGGTATCCTAGGGGAAGGCTGAACTGCTCACCCTATACAGAATAAATCAGTAGGGGAAGGCTGAACCACTCACCCTATGATTGTGTCTCGGTAGGAGAAGGATGAACCACTCATCCTGCCTGCATTGCAGACCATTAGGGGAAGGCTGAACCACTCACCCTATGGTTGCTCATCGCTCTGAGAAGTAACCCTAAGCCCCCTGATCTCCCAGAGCTTAATGTCCTTATTATACCGGACTTTCAGGGTAGAGTCTCTCCACGACTCCTAGTTGTTCTCGAAAATTCAAGATTTAGACTTTTCCCAGGGGCTTCATTTGAATATCGGCGACCTGCACATCAATCCCAAAGTGATGGAGCCTTCTTGCTCCTTGTTGTACCATATCTCAGATAAAGTGGTACCAAATGTTTATATGCTTGGAACGATCATAAAACATGAGATTCCTCAACAATTGAATCCCCCTCTGGTTGTCACAGAAGATCACGATGGTATCCAGCACGTGTCCAAACAGCTCACAAAAGAGCTTCCACAACCAGACAGCTTCACAAGAGGCCATACTCACAGCTATGTATCCGGCTCATCCAGGATATCGAAGCAGAACCAACACCCATAAGTGCTCTTACGATCCTCCACACTGCTTGTCCGATCAGAATTGGATGTAGCCTCATAGCTCTAGCAGTGTATCTCAATCCATGAGAGATTGTGCCCCGAAGATATCTCAGAAGATTCTTGGCACCAATCCAATGAGGCTCAGTCATATGATGGCTCAACATGCTAACTGCAAAACATATATATCCGGATGAGAGTTCACTGGGAACATCAATGCTATTATGAGTTGACAGAACTCAGAGGCATTTCCCAAGTTAGGTTCAGCAACACTACCGCATAAATTCTTAAAGTTAAGCTCCATCAGGGTAGTCACGGGCTTGCAGTTCACCATTCCAAATTCAGAATCCAACTCCCTCTTACTTTTGCAAATGAGAGGGTCTACACCTTGCTGACCCTGCCGCCTGCACCTACCTACAAGTCAGTGAGAAAAGCCTTCAACCCCACAAGGTGTGGTTGATGGCAGGGAATTCAGAGAAGGGGCTGTCACACTAATCCCAACTCTCTCTGTTTGAGCTATCTCCTAGGTTAGCTAAGGGGGGTGGTCCCTAATGAAAAGTTAAGCTAAAAACAAAGATGCGAGTTTCTAGGAGAATTGTTAGAGTTAAATAGATTATTTATTTGAGATCTATAAGCAAAACCTGATATGAGCAATAGTCATTAACATATGAGATAAGCATGAAACACATAAACAACCAGTGCCTTCAAAGCGTTGCTCTTTAAGAAATGAAAATTTTTTATTGTATTTTTTATTTGTTTAGAATGAAGTCAAATGTTTTCAAGTTAAATCCCAAATAACCTTGGACTTGGATTTCCAAATGGAAAGAGGTTACTTAGCTTATGCTTTTGGCTTTCTTCTTCAAACTTGAATTACCTCCAGGAACACCTGTAGGACAGCAAGCAAAAAAGTTAGCATGCGAAAGAAATAGGGCCTCAAATGCAAGATAAAACCAATATGCACACAAATGAAAGAAGAAAATATGTGATAATTTTTCAAGATAGAAAATAAGCAAAGGGCTCAAGAAACCCCCTCTTGAGTAAATCTTTTGATGTCTTATGAGATTGTTGGCTTGAACAACTTGTGGGTCCTTTGATATCCTTGGAGGTGACTATTCCAACCGAAGAAGTCCTCACGCTCCAATAGAGTTGGCAACCTGTCCTTAAATAAAAAAAATGCCTGCAAACTAATTGTTAGTGCAAAAGAGACTTGGCATATAGAGACCAAGTTGAGCTTGTCATTGAACCGACGATGACAAGCTACAACGAGAGCACAAAATATACCAAGCCCAAAGGAGATTTGAGATAGCTGCAAATCTCTCCTCCCTAGACAATAATGCCTTCAGGCAAATGCACAAAGAAAAACAACTAGATAGCAAACGTAAAATCAAATGAATATCAAACAACACAGGTATACCTCATCAACCAAAGAGTACACCACAAGAGAGGCTAGTAACCCCAAAGACTTTTATTTATTTATATGAAAGATGAGTACAAAATCCAGCAGAGTCTCTGCAAGCCCAACAGCTCGTTCTATGATATCAAAATGAGAGCTCAAGACTCATATAAATAAGAAAATGGGAGATGATCCCAAGGAAAATTCCAATGACAAGTGGCAATCAGGTGGAGATCTCAATGCTTCAACGAATTTCCAAGTGGCTGCTTGACTGTCCAATTGCTGGAGATAACTGTTGTAAACTGATCCCTAACTGGCTGTGTATGTATTGAGGCTGCCATGTGTTTCCAAACTGTTGTAGGTTGGCTGCCTGTAAACTGCTGTGTTGACTGCCAGCATGCACAAAATCTGCTCATACGTGGAAGCTGACAGGTAGCTGTGTAGATGCTGCGTATTGGCTGTTGCTTGATTTGCGTATGAGGAAGACCGGTTATGCGGAGGCAACTCGCACTGATCTCTCACCAAAAATTGCATGTATGACACCTATGATCACGTGTCAATCCATTGCCATCGAACTATTATACACAGTTTTGCGTATTGGTTGAAATCTGCCAGCGTGATCCTTCCTTTAACTGCCTGCGTACATTCCTTATAAACTGGCTTCTTACATTAATCAACATAAATTTAAGTGGGGGGACAAGATTTGTCCTTTGTGGCAGTCATGTCCCCCACTGAAATTTAATTACCAGATCTACGGAGAGGAAAAGATATGGTAGGCAATTCGACTTAGCTTGACTAAGTGCAACTTTGACTTGTCTAGGTGGCTGCCATGTCACTTTATTATCTTCCATGTTTAAATTAAATCAACCTTGGAACCTCAAACATTTTGTTGTACCGCATGAACTTCAACGTGATGCTTGTTGACTGCTTTTAGACCACCCTTTGACTTTCTTTGACTTTGAGTTGAAACTTTTGACTTGAGCCTGTTATACCTTATGAAGTGGGTCCCACATGCTTGCCACATCAACTTTGACTCTCCACATAATTTCCATGTCAAAATTTGACTTATTTTGACTTTGGAAAAATTTATAAATTTTTCCAATTATTCATTTTTTTGAATTTTTTCTTCATTTTTGCTACTGTCACTTGAAAAATCGGCTTTTGAGGGACTCTAAGTCATTTTTTGACCCCCTAAAGTAGGCTCTAGGATAATGCTGGGCCTCTGAGGATGAATTTCGAGTAGTCATACGCCCCAAACATTTCCTAAGGCCACTTATTTATGCCATTACATAGAAAATAATTAAAAAA
>APFE030153712.1:302092-327031 GCA_000404065.3 Pinus taeda
TGACCCTGCCGCCCGCACCTACCTACAAGTCAGTGAGAAAAGCCTTCAACCCCACAAGTTGTGGTTGATGGCAGGGAATTCAGAGAAGGGGCTGTCACACTAATCCCAACTCTCTCCGTTTGAGCTATCTCCTAGGTTAGCTAAGGGGGGTGGTCCCTAATGAAAGGTTAAGCTAAAAACAAAGATGCGAGTTTCTAGGAGAATTGTTAGAGTTAAATAGATTATTTATCTAAGATCTATAAGCAAAACCCTGATATGAGCAATAGTCATTAACATATGAGATAAGCATGAAACACATAAACAACCAGTGCCTTCAAAGCGTTGCTCTTTAAGAAATGAAAATTTTTTATTGTATTTTTTATTTGTTTAGAATGAAGTCAAATGTTTTCAAGTTAAATCCCAAATAACCTTGGACTTGGATTTCCAAATGGAAAGAGGTTACTTAGCTTATGCTTTTGGCTTTCTTCTTCAAACTTGAATTACCTCCAGGAACACCTGTAGGACAGCAAGCAAAAAAGTTAGCATGCGAAAGAAATAGGGCCTCAAATGCAAGATAAAACCAATATGCACACAAATGAAAGAAGAAAATATGTGATAATTTTTCAAGATAGAAACTAAGCAAAGGGCTCAAGAAACCCCCTCTTGAGTAAATCTTTTGATGTCTTATGAGATTGTTGGCTTGAACAACTTGTGGGTCCTTTGATATCCTTGGAGGTGACTATTCCAACCGAAGAAGTCCTCACACTCCAATAGAGTTGGCAACCTGTCCTTAAATAAAAAAATGCTTGCAAACCAATTGTTAGTGCAAAAGAGACTTGGCATATAGAGACCAAGTTGAGCTTGTCATTGAACCGACAAGTGACAAGCTACAAAGAGAGCACAAAATATACCAAGCCCAAAGGAGATTTGAGATAGCTGCAAATTTCTCCTCCCTAGACAATAATGCCTTCAGGCAAATGCACAAAGAGAAACAACTAGATAGCAAACGTAAAATCAAATGAATAATAACATCAAACGACACAGGTATACCTCATCAACCAAAGCATGCGCCACAAAAGAAGCCAGTAACCCCAAAGACTTTTATTTATTTATATGAAAGGTAAGTACAAAATCTAGCAGAGTTTCGGCAAGCCCAACAGCTCGTTCTATGATGGTACAATAAGAGCCCAAGGCTCCCATAAATAGAGAAATGGGAGGAGATCCCAATGCCAAGAGACAATGACAAGTGTAACAAGTGACAATCCCAATGTAAAACGAATTTGTACAAGTGGCTGATATGACTGTTCAATTGCTGGAGATAACTGCCTCTAAACTGCTGTTAATTGCCAACGTTAAACTGCTGTTTGACTGCCCACGTTAAACAAAATCTGCTCATACGTGGAAGCTGACAGGTAGCTGTGTATTGGCTGTTGCTTGATTTGCGTATGAGACTTCTGTTAACTATGCGTATAAACATGTTGCAAACCACGTAAACATGCTGCCCACGTAACTGCTGTCCACGTAAACATGCTGCCCACGTAAACATGCTCTGACTGCCCACGTAACTGCTGTATGACCTGCGTATATACCTTTGCTGCGTGGAGCTTTGAGTGGGCCAGCGTGTAATTGGCATGTGCTTTTTGTTGTTTAAATTTCCCATACGTAGAGTATATGATTGAGGTGGGGTCCAATCCCCACCCACCTTTTAAACTTCAGATTTATATTCCATCACATTTAATCCATAAAATTTGAATCATATCAAGGTGAACTTTTGGCCATACGTATGAACTCAACCTGGGCCCAGTTTGACTTTGACTTGACTTGCGATTGAGCTAGCGCCTTTTTGGGCCCCATGTAACTGCCAACGTCACTTTTGACTCTCCACATAATTTCCATGTCAAAATTTGACTTATTTTGACTTTGGAAAAATTTATAATTTTTTCCAATTATTCATTTTTTTGAGTTTTTTCTTCATTTTTGCTACTGTCACTTGAAAAATCGGCTTTTGAGGGACTCTAAATCATTTTTTGACCCTCAAAGTAGGCTCTAGGAGAATGCTGGGCATCTGAGGATGAATTTCGAGTGGTCATACGCCCCAGACATCTCCTAAGGCCACTTATTTATGCCTTTACATAAAAAATAATTAAAAAATCCCGTTTTGCGGGAAATTTTTAACTATTAAAAAAATCCTACTTAGACCTAGCCAAATTCCACGAAACTTTACGTGTGATCTAGTATGGTAATATACATCGACCCTAGACACTAAGATGTGTCAGGGGCTCAATCTTCAAACCGTCACCTCGGCTTTGGGGTGTGCACGAGTGAAAAAATCCAGAGAATTATCCGCCTCTGAAAAAAGAAGGGAAAAGAAGGGATAATTAACCGGATAAAAAAAACACTCCAAGGTGTACTCGTTTGCTGATCGAGTCCCACATCCTAGGCCTGTTACAAATTCAAGAAACATCATACGAGCATCACTTATTACAATTCCCCGCAGGGTGTGGAATCTGAGTACAAGAAAGATGATGAGAAGATAGAAGTAGAGTTAAAAAACTCTGTTGACTGATGACATCTGATGGTACAAGTGTCCTCTGGATCATCCTTGGGCATGGAGTCTTCACATAATCATCAGGTGCTACTCCAGTAGTCAACACACCTGTCAGAAAGAGGTTGTCCTCATAAGGTACCAGAATGGGAGGTCTATTATCCATAACCTTAAGGCAATGGTTTGGATCGGCTTCACTCCTAGTGAATCTCAGCTTCATCAGATAGCTTGTTAATCCTCTCATACCAAGCCCGAGGTGCTTTCTTTAGATCATAAAGAGCTTTCTTCCACCTACATACATGAGATTCCCAATCATGAATCTCAAACCCCTCGGGTTGATCCACATCTGTGGTCTTGCTATTACATGAGGGGAATGGTCCCCTTCGAAGTTTTCCTCCGGTACATCTCGGACATGTACTTCCATGCTCTTCTTGAATTCAGGCATCCCTGTCACCATCTATGTCACATCGGGTAGAGCCCCATAATGAATATGGGTAGACCTCTGGTGCCATAGAAGAGATGAGTCACATGACATGGTCCCCAATGGACTTCCTGCAACTTGATACAAATTGCCAACCCTGAACCCAAGAATAAAAGCATCTTTAAAATTCCTTTTCCAATCACGTACCTTTCCATCAATGAATGCCACCATGAAACCTTTGACTTCCATTGCCGAAATGGACACCAGGTTCTTCTTGAGATTAGGTACATAAAGAACTTCTTGTAAATGAATAGTGCTACCTTCATTCAATTGCAGGGAAGCATACCCTACACCCTTTCTAGGATAGGTGGCATCGTCTCCAAGAATAATCTCCATGATTGTCTCCTTCCCTATCAACTTAGAGAGCGCTTCCTTGTATCTGGTAAAATGCCTTGAGGCATCACTATCAATAAGCCAACTTCCCAATGAGTCTGGAGGAGAGGTAATGGAGAGGGCCAATATAAGATAATACTCCTTTTTGCTTATTATTAACAACATTTGGTTCATACCTGGAGTTCTTTGCTTTCTTGGAGGGTCAGCCATTTCCTTGATGACCTGCATTCTTTTTTCCTTTTCCATTGTACCTATCATTTTTCGATCATTGAAGATGCCCCTGGAATGATTGTTATCATCATCAAGTGACGTGTCCCATCTATTCATACACTCCTTCGCATAATGGCCAAACTCATTGCAAGCAAGGCATCTGCCTTTCCTTACACCCTTAGTGTACTTGTTCTTTGTTGTATTTGATGGAGGCTCATGGATTTTACCCTTCACGTAATCCAGTACTTTTTGCTCTTCCAATGTCAGATTCAAAGACATCTTCCATCCATGATAGCCTTTTTATAGAGCTTGACTTCAACCGGGAAGAGGGATGAGGAACCCATTGAGCCTTTGACCTTGTCCAATTGTCTTCAGTGATTGCTCTTTCACTTTTGCTTGGGCTTTGTCTTCGCCTCAGCTCTGATACCATGTTACTTTTAGGTATGTTTTATGCTTAGAGCAATTTACTTCAATTTTTCCATTTAGCTCAATATCAATTCCACATTAGCAATCACATCAGCATGATAGTAAAGTGCAGATAGAACATAAACATAAACATCAGAAAACAAACCAACATAAGAGGACACAAGATGTGGCACCAACCAGGGACAAACCCCAATGTGGGGAAACCCTTGATCAATTCTTCTTATATTCTTCAATAGTTCAGTAGAGAGAGAGATAGTACGTATACATTTGAAGTCAACACTTTGACTTGACAAGATAGAAGATCAAACATCTGAGATCTTCACCATGAAGATGACACAATAGTTCTGATGACAAGGACTGCAGATCTGAACTCAGGTGAAAGCACACTTATCAGATCTCATTCTTCAACGGATTCTCCAAGGGGATTCCGTCACCATGTTGCATCCATCATCACTATGCTGCACTCATCATCGCTATGTTTCACTCATCACTGTGCTGCACTTCATCATTACGCTGCACTCATCACTGTGCTACACTTCATTACTATGCTGCACTTCATCACTATGCTGCACTCATAATTGTGTTGCAGTCATCATTGTGTTGCACTTCATCACTATGCTGCACCCATCACTGTGTTGCACTTCATCACTATGTTGCACTCATCACTGTGCTGCACTTCATTTACCATGTTGCCACAAATGCCACGCTGACGTTCCAGTCCTTGAAATATTGATAAGGCTTCTTCTGATCTGCAGATAGTAGCTTTCCCGTTTGATTGTGACTAGGGCAGATTGTGACAACGAATCAGGTCACCTTCTAGTCTGTGATTAGGGCCTCTTCTAGGCCTCCTTACTGCTGTGTATGGGGCTACTAAAGTGCCTCCACAACTTCATCTAATTTGTTGATTTAGAGTAGCATTGGATGTGCTCTGCCATGAAAATTTGTGGAGAGGCTAAAGAACATGAGATCTCCAAGTCCTAGAAATGGTTTGGGCAAATTCTAACCAGTTTGGGAGATATAAAAATCATTAATATTTTTAATGGAGTTCCTAAGTCTAAACTTAGGAAAAATAAAGTATTAATGGGTATTAATACAAAATTGGGTTAGAAGGTTCCAAAAGTCATGGATCAAGCCAAATCTAATCTTAGCCGTTGATTAGAGATTTAATCTCGGCCATTGAAGGACCAACAGGAAAAGTATAAGAAGAAGCTTGAGGGTCTGTTGGAGAATGTACTGAGGGAGACCAGTTAGTATGATTTCTAAAGCGCGGTTAGCTGAGAAATTCAAACTAGTGGTCTGGAGAGTAACAGGAGGCAGCGGGTGCGGAATAGAGAGTCGAGATCAACACCAGAAGACTAGTGCAGAGGTTGGAGAGGTAGATGCAGAGGCAACAGACTGCACAACCACTAGAAGGCCTATGTGGGTGACGCAAAGAGGCCAGTGCTGATGCAGAGAGGCAAGACCTGACGCAGTAGGTCTGGGAGCTATGTAGAGGCCAGTAAGCCTGATGTTGAGGTTGGGAGAAGTGATGGAGAATTTTTTCTCTGTTGGGTAAGCCAGTTTAGCACCCAGTTGTACTGAAGAATTGCTAAATAATAAAATCCTCCTTTGCTGCATCGGTTTTCCCACATTGCGTTTTTCTGGGGACATTTGTCCCAAATATTTGTGTTGATGTGTTGATTCTTGTGCATGTGTTTTTTTCTATATTATGGTGTGATATCTGCAGCAAAATTTATTTTAATGTTTACTGAAGGGTTTTCGTAAATAACTTATTGGCAAATAAGTAGGTACAATAAATCAATTGCTGCAGTGATAGAATTTTCACATGGTATCAGAGCAAGTAATCAAAGACAGGAAGGGAAAATCAATTATGGGTTGAGACTATTGATGCAGAGGCATCTATGTCAGGAGACTCGCACAGATTCTCAGAAAAATGCACAAGAGACAGTAACTTCGATTTCTTTATGTTGGCTTCCAAGTTGGAAGAAGTGGCTTGTGTGACTAGCTCTGCATCATCAGAAGTATGGTATATAGACAGTGTAGCCTCTTGGCATATGACAGGAATTCGGGAATGTTTCTCAGATTATCAGAGAGGATGAACTTTCGTATCACCATGGGGAACAAGGCAAAGTGTGTACTCTAGTAGGGAGGGGTACCATAGTTTTTCAAACAGAATCAAGAGAGCAGTTCCGTGCTACCAATGTGTTGCATGTTCCAAGATTAGGGATGAATTTACTTTCTGTGTCGCAACTTCAAGGCAAAGGCTATGACGTTTTCTTCATCAAGGAGAAAGTATACGTCAAACACCCAAGTTGGAAAAAGAAAGTGCAAATTGGGATCAAAAGTAACAGGTTGTACAGACTACAACTAGAATCACCAATGGCACTAATAGGCAGTCATGGAGACAAGGATTTGAACGAACTATGGCACAAAAGCATGGAACATTTGCACCATGGGGCTCTACGAATTCTCAGAAACACTGTAACAGGAGTTTCGGATCTTAGAACGAAATGAGATGATGTATGCAAAGGATGTGCGCTGGCAAAGTATGCTGAAGCAACATTTCCTAGAAGTAAGAACAGGACTAAGTTGTACAAGGATTGATACACTCAGATATCTGCGGACCCATGTCCACGAAAGCTCTTAGTGGTGCTAAGTACTTTCTTACCTTCATTAATGACCGCTCAAGAAAAACTTGGATTTATTTTCTAAAAACCAAGGATGAGGTTTTCTGTCGATTCAAAGAGTTCAAGGATCTGGTGGAGAATCTGACTAAGAAGAAAATGAAAGTTATGCGCTTAGATAATGGTGGAGAGTATGTCGATAAGGACTTCACTGATTTTTGCGCTAAGGAGGGCATCAGAAGAGAGTGGACAACTCCTTACAATCCGGAGCAGAATGGAGTAGCAGAAAGGAAGAACAGGACTATTGTAGAAGCAGCTACGACCATGATGTATGATCAGGATATGCCAAAATTCCTGTGGGCAAAAGCATGCAACACAACATTGTGAAAATTCTACCACTGCAGCCACTGATTTACTTTTCCTACTTATTTCATCATAAGTTATTCATGAAATTACTTCAACAAACATTAAAATAAATACTGCTGTAGATATCACATTGTAATACAGAAACAAAAATATGCACACATCGACAGTTATTTTGGACTAATGTCCCTGGAAAAACCCAATGTGGGAAACCGGTGCAGCAAGGGAGGATTTTATTATTCATCAATTTTCTTGTACAACAGGGTGCCAAACTGGCTTACCCATAGATAGACAAACTTCCAGCACTTTCATAAACCCAACGTAGGCCCTATTGACCTCTGCTACAGCCTGAAACCCTCTGTGTCAGCCTAAAACCCTTTGCGTCAGCCTACTGAGGCTCTGCGCAACCTCTTTGGGCTTCTGCGTCACTCCTGTAGCCTCTGCATGGATGACACAGGCCCTTCTGGCTCTGCGCAGTCTCTACTGCCTCTGCGTGGCTTCCTCTGGCTCTGCATCTGCCTCTTCTGCATTGATCTCCTGTCTCTCTGTTCCGTATTTGCTGCCTCTTGACTGCTCTCCAGACCACTGGTTCAATTTCTCAGCAAACCCCGCTCCAAAAATTGAACTCACTGGTCTCCCTCAGTGTGTTCTCTAAGTGCCCCTCAAGCCTCCTCTTACACTTTTTCTGTTGACATCTCAACAGCTGAGATTAAGTCCCTAATCAACGACTAAGATTAGATCTGGCTTGATCCATGTCTTTTGGACCATTCTAACACAGATTCATATTAATACACATTAATATTTTATTTTCCCTAAGTTTAGACTTAGGGACTCCATTAAAAATATTAATTATTTTTAATATCTCCTGATCTATTTAGAATATGCCCAAACCCTTTCTGGGAATTGGAGATCTCATATGCCCCAACCTCTCCACCAAATTTCGTGGCTAGAGCACATCCGATGCTACCCCAAATCAACACTCCCTCTTAGCAAGCACTGTGCTCTAGCAATACTCCTCGCTGAGTATTACTCTGATCATCCGGCATCGGTACCTGTGCTGATGCTAGGATTCCCTGCCCAACATCCTCTGCATTGCTGCATCCTGTTCTGTTGCCCATGGTTCTGCCACTGCCACTGTTGCATCTGTAAAAAAACTCCCTCTGCATCTGTGCTGCTGCTGGTCTTTTCTCCTAGCACTGCATCTGTGCTGTTGTTGGCCCTTTCTCCCAACACTACATGTGGACTGCAACTCCCTCTGCATCGGTGTTGCTGTTGGTCCTTTCTCCCAACACTGCATCTGCACTGCAACTCCCTCTTCATTCGTGCTGCTAACACACTACTTCTGAAAGGGGTTCTTTACCATCCCCATCTTTTCTCTGAAGTAGTCAAATTTTGACTTTCCAAGGGCCTTGGTGAGGATATATGCCACTTGTTCCCCTGTAGGAGTGTAGCTCAATTGTACAGCTCCACATTGGACGCAATCTCTAACAAAGTGACACCGGATATCAATATGCTTTGACCTATCATGAAATACTAGATTCTCAAAGAGTTTGATGCAACTCTGATTATCACACATGATCCTGGTCACCTCCATATTTTTGCTGAATAGGTTTACCAACAGTTTTCTAAGTCACATGGCCTCACACGAAGTTGTGCTTGCTGCCATATATTTTTCCAAAGACGAGGTCAGATCCATAGACTTCTGTTTCCTACTGCACCAGGAGGTTATTCCTGATCCAATGTTGAAACAATACCCAAAGGTACTTTTCCGATCCACTAAACTTCCTGCCCAATCTGCATCAATAAATCCACTCAACCTGATATCCTTCCCCTTGTTGTACAAGAGCCCATAATCAATTGTTCCCTATAAATACTTGAAAACGTGGTTGGTTGCTGCCCAGTGAGCCCTCTTTGGTTCCACCATGAACTAACTGAGGGTGTTGACAGCGTAGCAAATATCTGGCCTGGTATTGACTAGATACATCAGGAACCCTATGAGTTGTCGGTATAGGGTGGGATCGACATCCTTGCCTTCTGATGCATCAATCTTCTTCTAGTTGGTGATCATTGGCGTAGCCATAGGTCTACAGTCTCCCATCCCGAACCTTTTTAGAAAATCTGTAGCATACCTTCCTTGCCCAAGAAAGATTTCTCCTTTTTGTTGTCAAACTTCCAACCCTAGAAAATAGTGCATTCGTCCCATATCCTTCATATTGAACTCTGTAGCTAGATTCTTCTTGCAGTCTTCAATGAGTCTGAATGATCCTGTCAGGAAGAGATCATCCACATATAATACTAAGATAAGTGGCTCGCTCTCGATGACCAAATAGTAGAGATTCGGATCCGCGTCACTCTTGACAAACCCCATCTTCTCGAAGTAGCCATCTATTCGGCCATACCACGCTCTTGGTGCCTGCTTCAACCCATACAAGGCTTTCTTCAGTTTGCATACATGAGACTTCTTCTCATGAGTTTCAAAGCCCTCTGGTTGTTCAATGTAAACTTCTTCTTCTATTACCCCGTTCAGAAATGTCGTCTTGACATCCATCTGATGGATCTCCCATCCCATCTAGGTTGTAAGAAATATCACGGTCCTAATAGATGTATACCTGGCTATCGGGGCGAAGGTTTCCTCATGGTCAATCCCTTCCTTTTGAGCATACCCCTTAGCCACAAACCTGGCCTTGTATTTTTCAATACTGCCGTCTGCAGCATATTTGATCTTATAGATCCATCTTGAACCTACCACAGATCTGTCTTGAGGCCTTGACACCACCTCCTAGACATCGTTTACCATTATGGAGTTATACTCCTCCACCATCGCATCTAGCCAGACCTGATGCTGAGCTGCCTCCTTGAAGTTGGCAGGCTCTCCATCCTGAGCTACTAACCCCTGATACCTGTCTGGCTGTTTTCGCTCCCTTTTACTGTTCCTTGGCTCTCCAATGAAGTTCTCTGCATCACGCAGAATCTGACGAAGTTCCCTGTTGGTTCTTCCTCTGCCAACAGGGGCTTCTATTTGTTCCTCTTCCTCATCTTGAGAATCTTCCTGATTTGAGGAAGGATTCTTCACTTCCGTTGGTTGAAGCGGCATGAACAACGGATCCTCTTTCCACTGCTCCTTGGAAGGCATTTTGCGAGATCTTTTGAAAGCTCTATCCTCCATGAACTTTACATCTCGTCATACTACTGCCTACTTGCTCCCTAGAAGATAGATCCTGTATGCCTTAGCGTTCTTGCTATATCCTACCAGATACCTCTTTTCTGCAGTCTGATCCAGCTTCTTCCTCTTTTCTTCGGGTATGCGACAATATGCCAAACTCCCAAATATCCTGAAATGACTGACTTCAGGTGTCTTTCCAGTGAAGACTTTCTCTAGAGTAATCTTGCCCAATGCCCGATGAGGAGTCCTGTTTTGAACGTAGACAGCTGTGTTGCATGCTTCTGCCCACAGGAATTTTGGCATATCCTGATCATACATGGCCCTAGTTGCTTCTACAATAGTCCTGTTTTTCCTTTATGCCACCTCATTTTGCTCCGGATTGTAGGGAGTTGTCCACTCTCTTCTAATGCCCTCTTTAGTGCAAAAATCAGTGAAGTCCTTATCGACATATTCTCCACCATTATCTGAGTGCAAGACTTTTATGTTCTTACCTATCAGATTCTCCACTAGAGCCTTGAACTCCTTGAATCGACAGAAAACCTCATCCTTGGATTTCAAAAAATAGATCCAAGTTTTCCTCGAGTGGTCATCAATGAAAGTAAGGAAATACTTGGCACCGATGAGAGATTTGACGGACATAGGTGCACAGATATCTGAGTGTGTCAATCCTAGTACACTCTTTGGCCCTGTGGTTGCTCCTAGGAAATACCACCTTGGCATACTTTCCTAGAGTGCATCCCCTGCATACATCATCTCATTCCGTACTCAGATCCGGAACTCCTGTTACAGTGCTCTTGAGAATTCTCAGAGCTCCATGGTGCAAGTGACCCATCCTTATGTGCCATAGTTTGTTCAAGTCTTTGTCCCCATGACTGCCTATTAGTGCCATTGGAGATTCTAGTTGTAATCTGTACAATCGATTACTTTTGATCCCGATCTGCACTTTCTTTTTCCAGCTCGGGTGTTTGACGTATACCTTTTCCTTGATGAAGTAGATGTCATAGCCCTTGCCTTGTAGTTGTGACACGTAAAGTAAGTTCATCCCCAATCTTGGCACATGCAGCACATTTGTGGCATGGAACCGCTCTCCCGATTCAGTCTGAAAAACTATGGTACCCTTTCCTACTGGAGTACACTTTGCCTTGTTTCCCATGGTGATCTGAAAGTTCATCTTCTCTTCTCGATATTCTGAGAAACACTCCCTGATTCCCATCATATGCCACGAGGCTCCACTGTCTATATACCATACTCCTGATGATGCAGCACTAGTCATGCACGCCACTTCTTCTTCCAACCTGGAGGCCAACATAGAGAAATCGAAATCTCTCTCTCTCTTGTGCAATCTTCTGAAAATCTACGTGAGTCCCTTGAGGTGGATGCATCTGCATCGTGGTCTACTCATAACTGATTTTTCCTTTTTGTCTCTAATTACTTGCTTTGATACCATGTGAAAATTCTACCATTGCAGCAACTGATTTACTTTTCCTACTTATTTCATCATAAGTTATTCATGAAATTACTTCAACAAACATTAAAATGAATATTGCTGCAGATATCACATCGTAATATAGAAGCAAAAATATGCACACACTGACACAGTGATTTTGGACTAATGTCCCCGGAAAAACCCAATGTGGGAAAACCTGTGCAGCAAGGAAGGATTTTATTATTCATCAATTTTCTTGTACAACAGGGTGCCAAACTGGCTTACCCACATATAGACAAACTTCTAGCACTTTGATAAACCCAATGTAGGCCCTATTGACCTCTGCTACAGCCTGAAACCCTCTGTGTCAGCCTACTGAGGCTCTGCGTAGCCTCTCTGGGCTTTTGCGTCACTCTTGCAGTCTCTGCGTGGATGACGTAGGCCCTACTAGCTCTGCGCAGTCTCTACTGCCTCTGCTTGGCTTCCTCTGGCTCTGCGTCTGTCTCTTCTGCGCTGATCTCCCGTCTCTCTGTTCCGTACTTGTTGCCCCCTGACTGCTCTTCAAACTACTGGTTCAATTTCTCAGCAAACCCCGCTCCAAAAATTGAACTGATTGGTCTCCCTCAGTGTGTTCTCCAAGTGCCCCTCAAGCCTCCTCTTGTACCTTTTCTGTTGACATCTCAACGGCCGAGATTAAGTCCCTAATCAATGGCTAAGATTATATTTCGCTTGATCCATGTCTTTTGGACCATTCTAACACAGATTCATATTAATACACAATAATATTTTATTTTCCCTAGGTTTAGACTTAGGGACTCCATTAAAAATATTAATTATTTTAATATCTCCTGATCTATTTAGAATCTTCCCAAACCCCTTCTGGGTATTGGAGATGTCATGTGCCCCAACCTCTCCACCAAATTTCGTGGCTAGAGCACATCCGATGCTACCCCAAATCAACAAGCAATCTATGTTTAGAACAGAACTCCTCATCAGGCATTGAGCAAGATTACTCTAGAGAAAGTCTTCATAGGGAAGATGCTTGAAGTCAGTCATTTCAGGATATTTGGGAGCTTAGCATATTGCTGCGTACCCGAGGAAAAGAGGAAGAAGCTGGATCAAACTGCAGAGAAAGGATATCTAGTGGGATATAGCGAGAACGATAAGGCATACAAAATCTATCTTCCAGGGAGCATGAAGGTAGTAGTTCGACGAGATGTGAAGTTCATGGAGGACAGAGCTTTCAGAAAATCTCGAGAAATGCCTTCTGAGGAGCAGCCAAAGGAGGAGTCGTGGGTTAAACCTCTTCAACCAACGGAAGTAAAGAATTCTTCCTCGGATATGAAGAATCACAGGATGAGGAGGAGATAATAGAAGCACCTGCTGGCAGAGGAAGTACAAGCAGGGAAATTCATCGGATTCTGCAAGATGCAGAGGACTTCATCGGTGCACCAAGGAACAATAAGAGGGAGCGAAAACAACCAGATAGATATCAGGCATTAGTAGCTCAGGATGGGGAGCCTGCCAGTTTTTAGGAGGCAGCTCAACATCAAGTTTGGCTGGATGCGATGGTAGAGGTGTAGAACTCCATAATGGTGAACGATGTCTAGGAGGTAGTACCAAGGCCTCAAGGCAGATCAGTGGTAGGTTCGAGATGGATCTACAAGATTAAATACACTGCAGACGACAGTGTTGAGAAATACAAAGCCAGGTTTGTGGCTAAGGGGTATGCTCAGAAGGAAGGAATTGACTACGAAGAGACCTTCGCCCCGGTAGCCAGGTATACATCTATTAGAACCATGATATCTCTTGCAACATAGATGGGGTGGGAGATTCATCAGATGGATATCAAAACGACATTTCTGAATGAGGTGATAGAAGAAGAGGTATACATTGAACAACGAGAGGGCTTTGAGACACATGAGAAGAAGTATCATGTATGCAGATTAAAGAAAGCTTTGTATGGGCTGAAACAGGCACCACGAGCATGGTATGTTCGAATCGATGGCTACTTGCAGAAGATGGAATTTGTCAAGAGTGACACAAATCCAAATCTCTACTATTTGGTTGTAGAGAATGAGCCTCTAATCTTAGTATTATATGTGGACGATCTCTTCCTGACAGGATCATCCAGGCTCATCGGGGACTGCAGGAAGAATCTAGCCACGGAATTCAATATGTGAAGGATTTGGGACAAATGCATTATTTCCTGGGGGTGGAAGTTTGGCAGCAAAAGGGGGAGATCTTCCTTGGGCAAGGGAGATATGCTACAGAAATCTTGAAGAGATTCAAGATGGAGGACTGTAGACCCATGGCTACTCCAATGATCACCAACTAGAAGAAGATTGATGCATCAAAAGACAAGGATGGTGATCCCACCTTATACAGACAACTCATAGGGTCCCTGATGTATCTGGTCAATACCAGGCCTGACATTTGTTACGTTGTCAACACCCTCAGTTAGTTCATGGTGGAAACAAAGAGGGCGCATTGGGCAGCAACCAAACATGTTCTCAGATATATACAGGGAATAATCGATTATGGACTCTTGTACACTTGGAGTAAGGATATCAGATTGAGTGGATTTACTGATGCAGATTGGGCGGGAAGTTCAGTGGATCGGAAAAGTACCTCTAGGTACTGTTTCAACATTGAACAATTGGAAAGAAGTCAAGCCAAGTACAAGGCACGACATGACAAGCATCGAGTTGAGCATAGTTTTCAAGTTGGTGATCAAGTCTGGTTGTACATCAGCAAAGAAAGATTGCAAGGGGAAGGTAAAAAGTTAAAACCAATTAGATATGGTCCTTTCAAAATACTCGATAAAATTGGTGAAAATGCTTTCCGCCTTAATCTACCAGCTTATATGCAAATCTATTCAGTCGTTAATGTTGAAAACTTGAGGTTGTGTGAACCTTCAATGATTGAAGATCCCGAAAAGCAAGGTTAGTTACCTTCCATTGAGGATCTATTGCCTGAGTATCTCAATGAGTTACAGGAGGACACAGTTCTTGACAGGAGGATAAGAACTTCGCGACGAGGGGATGTTGAGCACATGAGAGTTGGACTCAAAGGTACAAATCCAAGTAAAGCACGATGGATAGAAATTGGACAAGCGAAGGAACTTTATCCTCACTTACTCGATAGCTAAAACCAACTTTTTGTGGGACCAAAAGCTTCCAGTGGGGAGGAGTGATCCAAAATGGATTCAGCATAGCCTCCAGTTCAAAAGTCTTCAAATACAGGTGAAATGGAAAAATGTTGAAGGGCTCGTGAATACAAAGCCAATGGTGCAAACCGCATGCAAACTTGAGTTCGGACAAGGAAATTAGAGCTAATCAAAGATTCAGGTCAAAAAGTCAAAGCCTACGTCAGCAGGACATGTGGCAACTAGGGAAAGAGTCATAGGTACCTGATGATGTCAGCACAGAAGATGATGTGGCAATCAGAGATTTGTTCAGACCTCAAGCGATGAGGAACAACAGTCAAGAGTGGAGATCGTCCGATCAAAGGAGATCGACGCATATCGCGTCGAAACATGCAGATAAGTTATCTGGGAAAACGGATGTGATAAAACTATGAAAAAGGAGCTAAACTCTTTGAGTTCCAACAGGAGGGCGGTAAATAGTTTATTGTGTGCCCTCAAGGCAGGAAGTGGTTTTAGACCGAGAGCACATGATTCCACTCAGTGCTTTACACGTAGCCTCCCGAAAACCACTGTATCGCGTGCCTTCAGAGAAATATCAAACGTGCTAGTTGGAGCGCGAAATTGCGCGACAGCCGTCGGATGGCAGAGGACAGATCAACGGTGCAGGTTGTCTAGATCAGTTGAAGAGTGAGACACGACAGCCGTTAGATGGTTTGTTCTCGAGATCAGTGTCGAGGAAAGGCCGGAAGGTTAGGGTCCACCTGCGCCCGCTGGTCCTTTCGTTTATACCTTGTTTCTATTATAAACGTATAGTTCCACGTTTATCGCATAATTTGTAACTGTACGTATTATATAAACACCATAACACAGAAAGGTTGAGAGAAAGGAGTGTATTGTGAACCGTTCCAGGGGGTCTGGAGATCAGGGTGACCAGTACGGTTGTGTGTATGCTCATTTCAACTCAAAGTTTCAAGCGGAACATAGTGGTGAGTTCCATTTCTGTGTTGAGACTCCGTTTTTGAGCTCACACCTGTAAAAACCATTTGAAGACATAATAAAGATGTCGGCACTGGAAGCTAGGACCAGGAGACATAGCCAGGAAGTCTAGTGAACTCCTTTATCAATTTTGCTTGTGTTGATGTGTCTGATTGTGTTTTTATAATTGTTTAAGTGTCTGTGTTATTCACAATCTTATCGATCCATTGCACTAAGTAATATAGACAACTCTACACTTAAGTCTATAATACCTTTATCAATTTCAGATCAATGAAAACCCTTCCTCCTTCCAAGACACCCAATAATCCATACATAAGTGTGCCCAAGAAAAACAAGCATAAGCACCCAATCACATAATGAAAAACCATACTTTTACGATTGGATGGCCCACCTTCAAACAAACGATCTCGACAGATGTGGGAGTGGACATGTGATTGGCTTAGGGAGTAGAGACACCTGGCACAATATCGGCTACACTAGTGGCTGTTGGTTGTTGGGTGAAGACAAATTTAGGAGAAAATTTGTCCTATGGGGTCACCCACTGGTGGTGGGTAACAGTAAACACATTAGATTTTTCTTCAAGATATCATCAAGTCTGCAATGTGCATACATCCACAGGATGCATAGAAGACCATTTTCAAGACCAGATATAGACTTTTGAATGGCTTGTCATGCCTTTTAGGCTAATAATTCTTCAACATTCATGCAACTTATCAGCAACATACTTCGTCCGTAGTTTTGCAAGTTTGTTGCTGCTTACCTAGGCAATAGCCTCATATACAGCAAAACCCTCATATCTAGCAAACTGCGGGATGAGCATCTTCAATATGCAGAGACCATTCTTGACCTTGTGAAACAGCATACATTCGGTCACGATGGAAATCAAGAAGCAGTTGCACCCATATTGCTTTGTAGAAAACAAGAAAACCACAATTAAATTCATATCTATATATATATATATATAAAATACAATTTTTATATTTCTAGAGAAAGGACCTCAAAGTTCTCACTTTTGGCTCCCTCAATCACCTCAATTTGACTTTGCACGAGGTTTAACAAGAATAGCAGGAATTTTTAGCCTTCTCCTAATTGTTAACCGACAACAAAATTTTGCCAAGAGCTTCTCTTTCTTTTATGTGTATAACTGCCCTCTTTATACTGGTGACACTTCATCTTCATAATGCTCAATTTGCCATCTTGAAATATTTTCAGCTTGTTGGCCTTTAAGATGTCAAACAAGTAGTTGTTTTCTTGTGACATCTTTTTCCAGGATTGACCAGCTGATTACTCGGTAAAAGTGAAAATGACTTTGTTTGACTTGGGGGAAGCTCAAACTTTTGCCATTTGATAGTTCCTACAATTGTTGCTCTCTCAATTCTCTTTATTGTTATCATACTTTCCTTGTCTGTTAGACAATGTTTATTGCAAGAACATCACAAGTGATGTTTGTAAGAGAGAATTCTTCTCAGAAACTTTGTAAGAAGATAGTTAAAAAGGAGGGTTGAACTTCATTTTATTTATGTCATAAGATTTTACTTCTATAAACATATTTTCTTGTTCTCGTCAAACTCCAGCAACCATCTTAATTGAGAATATTCAATACACATCAGTGCTTTAGGTCAAGCATTTTTTATGTCACTCAACAATAAATAATTAGAACAGTTTGATTCTAGGTAGAATTGCACCCATTGTCTGGAAAGATTAAGATTTTATTTATGTCATAATTTTTCTATAAACATATTTTCTTGTTCTCGTCAAATTCCAGCAACCATCTTAATTGATAATATTCAATAAACGTAGTGCTTTAGGTCAAGCATCAACAATAAATAATTAGAACAGTTTGATTCTAGGTAGAATTGCACTGATTGTCTGGAAAGATTAAGATGAATTCAAAGAAAATAGATTATGCTGAAATTATAATAATCTCATTTCTAACTTCACATTCTTTTAAATTTCCCATTAATAAAAGAGTCAAGAGACTACTCTAACTATAATTTCAAAAGCATAGCAGGCAGATGATTTTCCATCTCATGAAGAGTGTTGAATCATGTTTTTTCATATGGATGTATTATTCAAGAGGGCAAATGAATTACTTGGGCATAGTACTTCTGCTTCCTGCTGCCTGTGACATTTGACAGTGCCCCGTAAAATTCATGTTCATAATGTTTCTGCATTTTTAATGATAGCCGAGTTGTGGAATCTGGTGCTCCGAAGGCAATTGTGATCCCTGCTGAGGGGACGGAACCGGGAACCCAACTAAGGGAAAATGATATATCTTGGAGCAAGTTCCTTTCATTTACAGATCATCTTCACAGGTATTTTACATGCTGGACCTAAATAAGTTTTATTGATGCTAATATTTACATCATGTGTTCAATCACAAATAGTGAATCACTGAATGGATCAAATTGTGGCCCCTTTATGAGATTGTCTCTTAGCTTTTATGCATTTGCTTTAGTGTTCTCAATAATGATGCAGTTGCAGCTTCTCTTATCCTTTATCAATGTTAAAAAGTTGATTGGTAGAAACTTAGAAAGCAGTGACTTTAAAGAACATGGACAGTTTAAAATTTAATAAACATTGTCACTTCATGATTCACTAACAGCCCTGAGTATTATTCTCCTGCCCGCCAACCTGTCGATGCATTGACAGTTATTCTGTTTTCATCTGGCACATCAGGTAAAGCATGGTTTTATTCTGCAATTTTACAGTTATGTTGATTAGACAAGGGTTTCTTAATCACATCCACTTCTTGTACGGGCATCCGCTTCTTTAAGAGGTTCTTTCTGATTTTTTTGATTCTATGCTTGTAAGGGGAACCAAAGGCCATTCCGTGGACACATGTAGCATCAATTAGGAGTGGAGCTGAGTCATGGGCCCACTTGGATGTTAAAGCTGGAGACGTATTTTGCTGGCCGACAAATTTTGGCTGGATAATGGGTTCAGTTTTAGTTTACTCATGTTTTCTCAGTGGTGCCACTGCAGCCCTTTATCACGGTTCTCCTCTTGATCGTGGTTTTGGAAAATTTGTTCAGGTAGAATTCATGGCCATTAGCAATCATAATTTTGATTGATGCACTCTATCCAAGCCAGATTGATATCTCTATTTACTATCTATTGTTTCATAATTTATAGTACATTTAATATTGAATAATCCGAGTTCAGAAGTAGAAATGCATACACGCATGTGCAGGATGCAGGGGTAAATGTGCTTGGCACTGTGCCAAGTATGGTAAAAACATGGAAGAGTACAGGATGCATGGAAGGGCTTGATTGGTCTCAGATTAGGTAACTCCAAGCATGTCAACGTTGATCTAGTCCATTGTGTAGGAGTCCTGAAGTTAGTCAATGACTACACTGACAAACTTATTATAAAGACAAGCATCTTCCATTCTGTCTACAGGAATTTTGGCTCTACAGGGGAGGCCTCCAGCATTGATGATGATTTGTGGCTAAGTTCCAAAGCTTGGTATAAGCCAGTAATAGAATGCTGTGGTGGTACAGAACTTTCAGCTACTTACATTAATGGCTCCTTACTGCAGCCACAGGCATTTGGAATGTTTAGCACCCCGTCAATGACAACAGGATTTGTGTTGCTTGATGATGCTCATAATCCTCTTGTGAGACAACTGACTCCTTTGGTGTGCTGTCCTTATAAGTTCCTTAATTTACTGACAGCCAATTATAAGTTAATGTGTGTTAGTTGGAGGAAGTTCTAACGATTGCTATCAATGAACTTTTCAGCCAAATGATCAACCTTGCATTGGTGAAATAGGGCTGTTCCCTACCTATTTTGGGGCATCGGATAGATTGCTCAATGCAGATCATGATGCTGTATATTTCAAAGGAATGCCATTTTACAAAGGGATGGTATGCCACAACTCCTCTCCCTTTTTCTATATTCCTGAATGCTTTTGGATGCTAAAATTATTTTCCAAAGTTCCATCCATGTCCTCTTTTCCTTTTAATCATTATTTTTTTCATAATATTAATTTGATCTAAAGTTTGCTGCTCTTTCGTGTTCAGACCTATTCATTTTAACTTAATGTCATCTTAGCTGCAGGCTTATGTTCTTGCTTTGTGTAGATCATACTCATGACTCGTGACTCATAGAGTGATACCTTTTCTATTTTCAATAATTAATTTTCTTTATTTTTGGTACTGTTACCTCTCAAACCTGCACTCAAAGTTGTTCAAGTCCCTAAACAAAGTGAAAACCTAGAGACACTAAGGAAGCTTTCTTACTGTCACCACAACAACTCTTACTACCCACAGTTCTCCTCTCTCGACCTCGGATGTTAGGAGAATCGGACTCCCACATTCGCGTCCCCAGGGTCTTCTTCACCAGTGATCCTGCGACGCAGTCTAGAGATCAGTCGGCGAGGCCGGGTTCGGAGCTCCATACGCTCTCCCCGACCCGCCTCGTTTTTATTTTCTGTCTTTCTTTCAGTATTTGTCTTTATAAGGAAACCATTTGGTTCTCCTACTGGGCACGACCCCCTTTTTGTAACCGACAGTCCCTTTGACCTACTTTGTGGTCATTCGTTGGACATTAATAAAATTATCTTATTATCTTATCTTATCTCACTTTAGGTTTGTTGTAATATGGCACAAGGGGAAATCCTAGGAAAAGTGGGTATGCTATTCTATACAAATAAAAGGATGGTGGACTCCCAAGACCATTGTCTATCCAATTGGACAACGGAGTCAAGATCAAAGAACAAGAGGGTTTGAATATTATGGAAAAGATGTAATTAATCCATTCATTGATGTGCCATAAATAGTCCTCTTACCTCCAAGATCTGCACAAAACATAAGTCAAATCATCCAAGTGAAAATCGTAGAACTCTTGGAAGTTCTACCCACTGTCACATTAGTAGAACCTCCCTTCACTTTAGGTTGGCTCTCCTATGGGACAAGGGAGAATTACTAAAATAAATCACTAATCTTCCCTATTAACACAGATCTGAAAATCCTATTAGTGATTTGGTATGTAATATGTATAATGAATTTCTTTAAAGGATGAGAAGACAAGCAAGTTGAGTGGGCAAATGGAGTCAAAGAATTACTTGATGAACAAGTTTGTAATGCAAAAGAGAAATGAACAAGTTATGTGATATATGAACATCACTAATCAAATGAACCACATTGATATACAGATGTATATGATAAGCTCATTCAAATGCCAATTCATAACCAGCCCAAAACCAACCAGCATATGATGCAACCAATAAAGTAAAAAGAGCAGCAATAGTCATCAAAATATGAATAATCAGCAGCCATAATCTTCATTAACAATCTGGGTTACATCAAGGGATAAAGGTCATGAATGCCTCTCCAATACATCCTTCTCTAACATCCAAACAGTCTACTAAAATGTGTATGTACAGCTCTGAAAATAGAGATATGTGGTGGCCCAAGCATTAATATGACGTCTACTGCAGCAAAAGATGCCTACTTTCACCAAAGCTTTTCCTCCCTTTAACATGAAATTTATAATGTCCTTGGACTTCCAAGGGGAATTTCTCTACTTGAACTTCTGATTTGCAGATGAGGGATGCTTCTCCTTTTATAACTTTTCTCTCCCAACTAATTTACAACAAAATATTATTGAGAAAGCTCTAGAGATCCCTAGATCCACACTTCCTCCGAGAAACATTAATAAAATGCACATAAGAATATCTAGAAGTATCCTTGAAGGAATGTGCTCCATTTGTGAGTCTTTTGACCTTGTTAAAAAGTGCCAAGTGCCAATCTCTAAGTAAACATTTCATTAATGATCTATTTTTGCTATGGGGGCTGTTCTAGAGCTTTATTGGAGGAGTGTTCTCTCTAAAATAGAGTTTTCTCCCCATTTGAAAAATGTGAAGAAGAATATACATGCCACTTGTCACCATCTTGGGCTGAGTGCTTCTATCTAGAGTCTTCCAAGGGAACGCTACCTTTCTCCATGTGCCACATGTCAAGAAAATGCCAAATGCTCTCCTTGTAGCAAGGGTGCTTCATTACACAAAGGTTTTTCTTGATGCATGAGCTGTTCTAGGTGAAGTGTTCTTCAAAGATTGTGCATCAAATGCAATGAAACTCTTAACTATCTCCTTAGAAAGTGACATGGTCTTCTTCCTGATATGTGTGCTTTGGAAAGGGTGTAAAGAAGGTCTTGGGGCCACTTTGGCCATATCTTCATCTATAAAACATTAAAAATCCCTTGAAAAGATGAGTGCTTCTCTATTCTTGAGATGCGTGCTTCGATAAATGTGCAAAATGCAGCCAGGGATCCATTAACCCCTCCTTAAATGATGCGTGCATGCCACATGTGGGGCACTCTCCATCCTTGACACTTTGACCAAGCAAACATTGATGAAGTGCCTCTACACTATAAAGGTGGTCTGCTCTTGGAGAATATGCATTTAATGGCTCTTGATCTAGAACACCATAAATAACAATAAAGTATAACAAACATCCTCAAATACCCCATTAAAAGGTGGAGTTGCTCCTCTTCTATTGCAATTTGACCATTCAGACACTAAAGTAATCCTCAAATGTGGGCAATCCTTCCTTGAAGATTCTTTTACCACTATGAGAGGGTTTCTTGGTAACACATACTTCATTTAGTGGCATTCTATAGAAACCTCTTTGTTGCTTGTAGATGATGCCCAAAGCTGACAAGAATGATGAATTATGCCTCAACAAATGTAGAAATGCCTTTTGTGATGTGAGATGAACCAAAGTGGTGAGAAATGGCTTCAAATTTCAAACTTTTGCCTTGAAAACTGTGGGGACACCCCAAAAGCACATTCCAATGGATAAATATGCATGAAAATATGTAGATAAGTGTGCCAAAAGCTGAATGTCTGCTACATGTGCAACCTTGCATGCAATTATATGAATTTAACAACAAAACATGCCTCAAATTACATGAATATCCTTCAACATTTGAGACAAAATGAAAACACATGGGTCTTCATCACCACCTCTCAATTGACTCATACGATGCTCCAAAGTTCATATATATGCTGCTGCAATGCCTGCTGAAAAGAATGCCACTGAAATTGCAAATTGGGCTTGCATATTTAGGAAGTAACAAGTCCAAAGTTCCAAACATATTTTCAGATAATGCAAGATTAAGTAACTGCCCTAATACAATATGTGCTATCACAATCAAGAAATAACAACCAACAATAATGTGCAATCATTAAGCAAAGAAAGAATAACCATAACATGAAAAACTAGATGAAGTAGAAAAAGTAGGACAAACTTCATATTGAATGAATTTATGAAGAACCAACAATACATTATTTCTTCAATTCTGCTTTCATAACAAGATCAAGATGTTAATTTAAAAAGTAGGACAAACTTCATATTGAATGAATTTATGAACAACCAACAACACATCATTTCTTCAATTCTGCTTTCATAACAAGATCAAGATGTTAATTTTAGGCAACAATGGTATGTTCTATGCTTTAGATCAATTTTACTTCAATTTCTTTATCAGCCCAGTATCAATATTCAGATTAGCAATCACATCAACATGATAATAAAATGCAGATAGAACATAAACATAAACAGTAGAAGACAAGCCAAGACAAGAGGACACAAGATGTGGCACCAGTCAGGGACAAACCCCAATGTGGGGAAACCCTTGATCAAATCTTCTTTTAGTTTTCAATAGTTTAGCAGAGAGAGATAGTACAATTCATGACTCTGATAATTTATAACAGCAGCAAAAGAGCCTCAGCAAGTCAGTCAACTTCGGCCTCCAAACAGCAAGATCAAACAGCCCTCAAAACAGTCAAATTCAGCCCAGTCAAAGTCTGGTCAAACAGCCCAGCGGCGGTCAGCCCTAGCTGCAGTCAACGTTGGTCAACAGTCAACGTTTAGCCTCGATTTCTGTGCCCAGTAATGCGGCCTGCCCAAACAGAGACAGCCCTCACAAAAACGCAGTCAAAGGAGGTCAAAGCATGCTTGTCAACGCTTGGTCAAACTGTCCAGAAATTTGGTCTCCTGAAATTTCAGCCTCCTGAAATTTCGCTCTCCCGAAATTTCGGACGTGTGGAGAGAGAGAGGCCTAGAAATCCATACCCAATCAATGAGGAGAGAGAGAGAGAGGTGTGAAGATGAGTGTGTCCAAATGAGGCTAAGTCACCTTCTATTTATATGCAACTTTGAGGATGAATAGATGTGATTGTTGGGCTTCTAAGCCTACATAAGTTTGTTGGCCGACCTTGACAGTTTGACGATAATCAAAATAAATTCATAACTTCATTTGTACATGTCAGAATAAGATGATCTTTAGATCAATCCTACACCTCTTGGAGAGAGGAATCCAAGAAAAATATTAGCAGTCATAAATAAGATGACCCGTGTGGAGTTTGGCCCTAGTTGCCAATTTTAACACTCCCTCTCAACTAGGGAGAACTCCATCTGTTAATCCATCTGCCAATCTGTACTATCTTTGCCATCAATGCACTGCTCTGCCCTACTAAACTATGAAGAAGAAGAAGTGATCGAGAATGTATTATACCATTCTCTACTGACCCAAAGTCAGTCCTAATCAAAGGAGAGTGTGTCATACCACTCTTATTGACCCGAAGTCAGTTCCAATCAAAAGAGAGTGTCTCATACCACTCTTACTGACCCGAAGTCAGTTCCAATCAAAAGAGAGTGTCTCATACCACTCTTATTGACCCGAAGTCAGTTCTAATTGATCCCAAATCAATATTGGTCATCCTAGCATAGGGAGTATGATAGTGCTATGGTCCCTATCCTCATTTCCCTACTCATTGACCAGATGAGAGGTACTTCCCATGAGTCCCAGATTGCATGGGTAGGATGTCTCAGGAGTCAGCAGGAGAAGGATGAACCACTCATCCTACCCACATGTTGTCAAGGGGTATCACAGGGGAAGGTTGAACCACTCACCCTGTACATAGCAAACCACTAGGGGAAGGTTGAACCACTCACCCTATGGTTGCATATCGCTCCAAGAAGTACCCCAAGCCCCCCAGAGCTCCCAGAGCTCAATGTCCATCTCATACAGGACCCTCATAAGAGGGTATCTCCACGACTCCAAGTCGTTCTCGGAAGGCCAAGAACTTGACCTTCCCCAGGGGCTTTGCCACAATATAAGTGACCTTCTCATCAGTCCCAATGTGATGGAGCCTTATTGCTCCTTGTTGTAACATATCCCAAATAAAGTGGTACTTGATATATATATATATATATATATATATATGCTTGGA